>ONZH01015195.1:0-72309 GCA_900303285.1 Rhinella marina
AATTATCATCTTTTCCGTACGCCATCACAACGGCACTAAGCAGGAGGATTTACAAAGAACCAGTTAGGGAGGGACAACGGAGATAAGACTTTACGACCAAAGGCCAGGTCCCTATTAGACAGTACATCTAGCTTATAGTGCTTAAAGAATGTGTTAGGATTGGACCAGGTGGCAGCTTGGCAAATCTGGGCCAAAGAGGCAGATGCTCCTTCCGCCCAAGAGGTGGACATAGCGCGCGTAGAATGGGCCTTTAACTCCCGAGGAGGGGAGAGGCCCTTTTCTGAATAGGCACAGGAAATGGTAAGTCTAATCCAGCGGGCGATAGTAGCTTTGGAGGCTCCCTGGCCCTTGTTTGGCCCCGCAAACTGGACCAGCAGACGATCAGACTTCCGAAAGGAACTAGTGGCCGAAAGATAGGCAAGGACACATCTCCTGACATCCAGACGATGAAACCTACTTTCCTTCTCAGTATTAGCCTGTGAACAAAAGGTAGGCAGTGAGATCTCCTGTTGACAATGAAAACGAGATACAACCTTAGGTAAAAAAGAGGGCTCGTGTCTAAGGATTATTCTGTCATCTAGAATGGATAGATAAGGAGGTTTGCAAGAGAACGCTTGGATTTCCCCAATTCTTTTAGCTGTAGTTATAGCTATAAGGAAGGCCGTCTTAAGGGAAAGCATCTTTAACGATAAATCAGAGACTGGCTCAAAGGGGGGATCCATTAGGACCGATAGAACTAAATTCAAATCCCACGGAGGAACTAGGGATCTATGAGAGGGATTCTGTCTAAGGGCCCCCTTAAAAAACCGTCTGATCAGACTCAGTTCTGACAGTTTCTGATCAAGAAAAGCACTTAAGGCCGCCACCTGGACCTTAAGGGTACTAACCCTTAAACCGTCCTCTAGCCCCTTCTGCAAAAAGCTTAGAATGATGTTAATATCAGGAGGAGCAGATGGATCCCAGGCATTGCCCGCAAACCGGAGAAAGGCATTCCAGGATCTGAGGTATATCTTAGATGTCACAGGTTTCCTGCTGCTAAGCAGAGTCCCAATTACCGCCTCAGAGAGACCCCTGGATCTCAGGATCTTGCGTTCAGTCTCCATGCTGTCAACTTCAGTGGAAACGGATCCGGATGATATGCCATGCCCTGGTGTAGGAGGTCCGGAATTTGTGGCAATATCCAAAATTCCCCATCCGACAGGTGTAAGAGTAGAGGGAACCAGGTCCTCTTGGGCCAGAACGGGGCTAGAAGAATCAGCTGACTCTCGTCCTCTAGCAGCTTTGTCAAGACCCTTGGAATCAGGGTGATGGGAGGATAGGCATACAGAAGGCCCCTTGGCCAGGGTCCCGAGAATGCGTCGACTCTCTCCGGGATATCCCTGTAGGAGAGAGAATAAAACCGGCTCAACTGTGCATTGGATTTTGAAGCAAACAAGTCCACTAAGGGAGTGCCCCATCTGAGGCAAATCTGTAAAAAGATATCTGCATTCAAGGACCATTCTCCTGGACTTAGGATATTTCTGCTCAAGAAATCTGCCAAGGAGTTTTCTTCCCCTCTTAGATGGACTGCTGTAAGAGAATTTATGTTCGTTTGGGCCCAAGAGAATAACGAAAATGATGTTCTGCAGAGATACCTGCTCCTTGTGCCGCCTTGCTTGTTCAAATAAGCCACCGTGGCCCTGTTGTCGGATAAGATCTTTACGTTTCTCCCCTTGACCAGAGGAAGGAAGGCTTGTAGGGCAAAGAAGACTGCTAGCAGCTCCTTGGAATTCGAGGAGAGGATAAGACGATCCGGGCTCCAGCTTCCCTGTTTCAACTGCCCTTCGCAATGGGCTCCCCAGCCTGACCCGCTTGCGTCCGTCGTAATTATTACCTGGTCCTTGGTTCTCCATTGAAGACCCTGGTCCAGGTTTCTTGAACAGAGCCACCACTGGAGCGAATCCTTTACTCGAGCAGGAACTCTCACCTTGTGGTCCAAGGAAAATCTGCTCCTGTTCCATGAGGACAGTAGGAAATCCTGCAGAATACGAGAATGGAATTGCGCCCATCTGACTGCCGGGATGGTCGAGGTCATGAGACCTATGATCTTCATGATCTCCCTGTAGGATGCATTGGTCTGACCTCTGAATCTTGCCACTTCTGTTATCAGATTCTGAATCTTTGAAACTGGAAGATAGGATCTCATAGTCTGGGAGTTTAGTAGAATCCCCAGAAAAATCTTCTGATTGGAGGGAGTCAGATCCGACTTTTCCGGATTCAATAACCAGCCTAGGGATTGGAGTGAGGACTTGACTAGCTGAAGATTCCGTAGAAGGTTTTCTGATGAGTCTGCCACCAGTAAGAAGTCGTCCAGATACGGTATGAAGATGATCCCCTGATGGTGGAGAAAACCTGCGACTTCCGCCATCACCTTGGTAAAGACGCGGGGGGCCGAGGACAGGCCAAAGGGAAGAACCTGGAACTGCAGATGTATCACTCGGCCCTGAAAGTAGATTGCAAAACGAAGGAACTTCTGATGTTCTTTGTGGATAGGGATATGATAGTAGGCGTCTAATAGATCGAGAGTTATCATCTGACACCCCTGAAACAGAAGATTTATTGTAGACTTCACCGTCTCCATCTTGAAGCGTTTGTACTTCATATGCTTGTTGAGTTCTCTTAAATTTATTATAGCCCTGTATGAGCCATTGGGCTTTTTTATCAAGAAGATTGGGGAATAGAACCCTCTTCCCCACTCTTCCTGAGGTACCGGGATTATGGCCTGTTTTTGAAGCAGGATCTGAATCTGATCTTCGAGACGTCGTTGCTTTACTGGTTCTAGGTGTCTGTTTAGGATAAACCTTTCTGGTGGGAGAGAGGAGAATTCCAGGGAATAACCGTTGAGAATCAGGTTTAATACCCAAGGGGAATTTGAAATTCCTTCCCAGGCTGGAAAGAAATTTTTTATCCTTCCTCCCACCGGACTGCTGGCGTCATTGTGAGGACTGTTTTGAACCAGGCTTGTCAGGGTTGAATAAGAACCCCCTGCCTCTTCCTTTAGAGGACTGCCAGGAAGAAGGATTGTCTTTCTTCTTTTGGTCCTGTCTACTCTTTCTTTGGCCACGAAAAAACCGCCTCTGTTGAAAAAACCTTGAGTCTGCAGGGAAGCCTTTTTTCTTATCTGCGGCCTTCTCAAGAATGTCGTCCAAAGTAGATCCAAATAATCGATCCCCCTCACAGGGAATGTTACAGAGACGGGTCTTAGAGGTATTATCTCCTGACCAAGACTTCAGCCATACCGATCTTCTTGCACAATTGGAGAGTGCAGCAGATCTTGCGGATAACTTGACCAAGTCCGCAGAGGCGTCTGATAAAAAGTTAGTGGCCTGCTTTAGGACTGGCAGGGATGCTATGATGTCCTCTCTCGGGGTACCCGAAACCAAATGCTCTTCTAGTTTAGTAATCCATAGAGATAGTGATCTGGCTGTACATGTAGCTGCAATGCTTGGTCTAAGCATAGACGCACAGGTCTCCCAGGACTTCTTGAGTACAGACTCGCACTTCTTGTCCATGCCATCTTTAAGCAGGCCGACGTCCTCAAAGGGCAGGGCGGATTTTTTGGAAATCCTTGCCACTGGAGCGTCAATCCTGGGCGCTTTATCCCAGGAGGCTGAGTCTGCATCACTAAAAGGGTATTTTCTCTTAAACACCTTTGACGTACCCGCTCTCTTTTCAGGGTCTTTCCACTCTGTAGCAATAATATTCTTAATACTGTCGTGTATTGGAAATACTCTTCGCTTTTTGTCCCCTAGACCCCTAAACATCTGGTCCTGAATGGACTGGGGTTCTTTTGCCTCTTCCACGTTCATCGTGGCACGGATAGTTTTTAACAAAACGTCCGTGTCTTCAATGGAGCAGAGGGGTCTGCCTGATTCATCCACTGAGGAGTCAGAGACCGCATCAGAGGAGATTTCTCCTTCATCTAGGTCAATATCTATATCAGGTTGAATATCCGGAATAGATCTGGAAGAGGAGGGAACCTGAGGAAGCATTGCTAGTTTTGTGTCAATAGCAAGGTTAACTTCCTCTTTAATAATACTTTTTAAAGAATCCACCAAAGAGGGGGTCTCTTCAGACACAATTTTGTCGGTACACTTCTGACACAAAGGTTTCTTCAAGTGGCCAGGCAAGACTTTTTTGCAAACGGCGCACTTCTTTTTTGATGAGGGTTCCCCGGCTTTGGCAGCATCTCTGGTCTGAAAGACATTGAGAGGGCCAGATTAATCTCAAGGAAATCTAGGAGGGAGACAGGGGAACCCAACACCTAAGAGAAGCTGAACCCAGTGCAGTGCAGGCATAAAATCATAGCAAGATGAGGAGGCTTACCGGGCTGGGGGCCTTCAATGTGTCAGCAGTCTTTCCAGGGAGCGACATGGTGTCTCTAGGGAATACAGCCAGATCCCCTGTAGCGTGGAACGCCATCTCCCCTGCTTCTGCCGGCTTATGAACCTTACTTCCGGGTCACGTGACACGCCGAGATGACGTCCGAAGTCACGTGACCCGGAACTCGCGATACTCAGGCCCGGAGTACGCGCGCACGGCAGGACACACGGCGCCGATGTCGGACGCCGATAGGAAGCCCGGGGCAGCCCACCACAGGTAGGACTTACGCCTAGGAGAGGAGGGACAGATTTCTTAGCCCCTGCACCCTCTCCCTGCTACAGCCCTCCTGGAACCCAGGGCAGAGGAACAGGCTGAGCGCACACGATCCAGCAGGAGGGAACTCCTGCCAACTCTCCAGCATCCCAGAGGGACAGGAAACAACTGGAGATCATCAGGTGAGGAGGCCTTTTATAATTAACTCTCCAAGTTGTTTCCTGTCCCTGAGAGGCGGGGTTCCCTCCTGCTTAGTGCCGTTGTGATGGCGTACGGAAAATTGTAGATTCACACTGAAGGCATCAAAACTATGAACACATGTGGAATTATATACTTAAAGTGTGAAACTGAAAATATGTCTTATATTCTAGGTTCTTCAAAGTAGCTACCTTTTGCTTTGATTACTGCTTTGCGCACTCTTGGCATTCTCTTGATGAGCTTCAAGAGGTAGTCACCTGAAATGGTATTCCAACAGTCTTGAAGGAGTTCCCAGAGATGCTTAGCACTTGTTGGCCCTTTTGCCTTCACTCTGGTCCAGCTCACCCCAAACCATCTCGATTGGGTTCAGGTCTGGTGACTGTGGAGGCCAGGTCATCTGGCATAGCACCCCATCACTCTCCTTCTTGGTCAAATAGCCCTTACACAGCCTGGAGGTGTGTTCGGGGTCATTGTCCTGTTGATAAATAAATGATGGTCCAACTAAACGCAAACTGGATGGAATAGCATGCCGCTGCAAGATGCTGTGGTAGCCATGCTGGTTCAGTATGCCTTCAATTTTGAATAAATCCCCAACAGTGTCACCAGCAAAGCACCCCCACACCATCACACCTCCTCCTCCATGCTTCACGGTGGGAACCAGGCATGTAGAGTCCATCCGTTCACCTTTTCTGCGTCGCACAAAGACACGGTGGTTGGAACCGAAGATCTCACATTTGGACTCATCAGACCAAAGCACAGATTTCCACTGGTCTTATGTCCATTCCTTGTGTTCTTTAGCCCAAACAAGTCTCTTCTGCTTGTTACCTGTCCTTAGCAGTGGTTTCCTAGCAGCTATTTTACCATGAAGGCCTGCTGCACACAGTCTCCTCTTAACAGTTGTTGTAGAGATGTGTCTGCTGCTAGAACTCTGTGTGGCATTGACCTGGTCTCTAATCTGAGCTGCTGTTAACCTGCGATTTCTGAGGCTGGTGACTCGGATGAACTTATCCTCCGCAGCAGAGGTGACTCTTGGTCTTCCTTTCCTGGGGCGGTCCTCATGTCAGCCAGTTTCTTTGTAGCACTTTATGGTTTTTGCGACTGCACTTGGGGACACTTTCAAAGTTTTCCCAATTTTTCGGACTGACTGACCTTAGTTTCTTAAAGTAATGACGGCCACTTGTTTTTCTTTACTTAGCTGCTTTTTTCTTGCCATAATACAGATTCTAACAGTCTATTCAGTAGGACTATCAGCTGTGTATCCACCTGACCATTTATAAGGCAAGAAATCCCACTTATTAAACCTGACAGGGCACACCTGTGAAGTGAAAACCATTTCAGGTGACTACCTCTTGAAGCTCATCAAGAAAATGCCAAGAGTGCAAAGCAGCAATCAAAGCAAAAGGTGGCTACTTTGAAGAACCTAGAATATAAGACATATTTTCAGTTGTTTCAGTCAGTTTCACACTTTTTTGTTACGTATATAATTCCACGTGTTAATTCATAGTTTTGACGCCTTCAGTGTGACTCTACAATTTTCATAGTCATGAAAATACAGAAAACTCTTTGAATGAGAAGGTGTCCAAACTTTTGGTCTGTACTGTACCTGTATGCACTGTGTCTGTATTACATGTCACATCCCAGACATCCCTGTGTGCACTGTGTGTCTGTATTACATGTCACATCCCAGACATACCTGTGTGCACTGTGTGTGTATTACAGGTCACATCCCAGACATCCCTGTGTGCACTGTGTCTGTATTACAGGTCACATCCCAGACATACCTGGGATGTGACATGTAATACACACACAGTGCACACCGGTATGTCTGGGATGTAACATGTAATACAGACACACCGTACACAGGTATGTCTGGGATGTGACATGTAATACAGACAGTGCACACAGGTATGTCTGGGATGTGACATGTAATACAGACACACAGTGCACATAGGTATGTCTGGGATGTGACATGTAATACAGACACACAGTGCACACAGGTATGTCTGGGAAGTGACATGTAATACACAAACACAGTGCACACAGGTATGTCTGGGATGTGTCTGCAATCTTCTATGGGGCACTGCTGTTAGTTATATAGATAAAACAGGTGAAAGACTCCCTTTAAACTGTATTCAGGATCATAGTCCCTGACAAACAGGAGATGAGGCAGCTCTTTAGCTCAGTGTTGTGAAGTAACTTATCCCACTGTGATTAGGACAGGTTCTGTGTGTACCAATAGCATGGTGGCCATTTTATTTCTCCTATGATTGCTCCATAACTAATGAAAGGTATTTGGGAATATATTTATGATAAAATCATAGTTAAGTATTTTCATTTTCTTAAAGAAAATCTGTCACATGATTTTAGTGTTTTAAACTAAAACTATAGCCATGTTCAGTAAAGTACCTTGAGTCTAGATGTGGTCTCCAATCTTTTTTTTCGTTTTATTTGACTTTTTCTCATATGTAAATTTCCTCTGAAGGAGCCCAGAGGGGCATTAGGGAGCCCAGTAACGCCCCCTCCTGTGTCCAGCACGCCTTCTTCATGCTCCAAAACGCGCCTATTTAGGGACGGACTTACGGCCCATATTAGCATTGTAGGCCGCCGCCCCCCTCAACTACGTCACGGCAGCTCTGGAAACCACTCGCAGAGCTGCCTGCTTTGCCCGGCCGAAATCTTGCGAGATTTCGCCTGCGCGAGATTTCGGCCGGGCGAAGCAGGCAGCTCTGCGAGTGGTTTCCAGAGCTGCCGTGACGTAGTTGAGGGGGGCGGCGGCCTACAATGCTAATATGGGCCGTTAGTCCGTCCCTAAATAGGCGCGTTTTGGAGCATGAAGGCGTGCTGGGCACAGGAGGGGGCGTTACTGGGCTCCCTAACACCCCTCTGGGCTCCTTCAGAGGAAATTTACATATGAGAAAGTCAAATAAAACGAAAACGGAATCTGAAAAAAAAAGATTGGAGACCACATCTAGACTCAAGGTACTTTACTGAACATGGCTATAGTTTTAGTTTAAAACACTAAAATCATGTGACAGATTTCCTTTAATTCGACGCACTGTAAACCCTGCTTTCAATCACAGACTGGATTCAGGGGCCTTCTGCTGCCTGGGCAGGCTTGAGGACTTCTGTCCAAAACAGGTGTGCAGGTCCTACCTCCAGTGGCTATGCCATAAAGTTCTGATGAGGCTACCTCTTTAGAACGGGCTTCCTTTCTTCCAGAACCACCCCCTCTGTCCATGCGTTGTGTCTGGTACTGTAGTAACAGCGTATTTATGGTGCTTATTTCATGGAACCAAAAACTGGAACCATGATGTTCTGTGCTGAGAGGGCTCATTCAACCAGTCATCAAGCCAGGCAATGAGGTGTCTGGATAATGGTAGAAGAGGCACCTTTTAGTAGTACACATCCCTTACTGCCATCCTCCGTCACTCACTGATCAGGCCCCTGTGGTGCACTTGAATGCAAACAGCAGTGAGTCTGGTTAAGACATTTCTAGAGGAAGAAAACTTCACATAGCAATTCTGCCCCCAGCATTCTCATCCTACAAGGCAAAATCTTATCTAGTATCCTCAGAGTTCTCCTTCATGTACGAGTCTAAGCAGAACCCGTCTCCACATTGCCAAGTTACACCCTGTAACTAAATACCTAGCCATTTCCATTGTTGCATTCAGTGAAAGTGCAGATCTGCTCATATGTCCCAAACAGGTCCAAGACTTTAAAACTTACTGGACTCAAATTCTGTTTGTTCTGCAAATCTAACAGCCTACAGATCTTGTTAACCGTTTAATGGTCAGACCTATTTGGGTCTTTAAAGGGGTTGTCTGGGAATACACAATTTCTAACAGGTGCTGCCAGTCCGCCCCCTCCCCCTACACACAGCCCTGAAAGAACCATACTTACCTGATCCCTGTTGCTCCACTCCTCCATGCTGGCTTCTGCTTCTCAGTCCAGGGTTTGTTCATGTTCACATGATCCTCTTCAGCCAACCACAGACACCACTGAAGCCAGCAGTTGGCTGATGAGGATCACATGACCATGCCGGGGGAAGACAAACCCTGCACTGGAAGATTGAGACAGGAGCCAGCATGGAGAACCGATGTGGCAGGGAGCAGGTAAGTATGGGGAGGTAAGCTGGCAGAAATTAAGCAATCCCAGACAACCCCTTTAATTATGCACCAATTTTTTTCATATTTGCCACTAGGTTTCAGCGGCCTTAATTTTATTGATGTGTGCCATTTGTGCATTTTTGGAAACGTTATTAGCACAGTTTTGTTATATTGTTTTATATATATTCCCATTAAAGGGGTTCTCAAACAGTTACATCATGGAGGCCCCCACAGTGCTAGAATGGGGAGACCTTAAGCAGATGAGCTAAGCTCTTTTATAAGCCTGAAGATTTTAAAAGTGTTGGGCAGCCCACGTATGGATTACCATTTAACTATTGTAACCTTCAGTATTCGCTGACACATGATATGAGAACACCACTGTGCCCTTACAGGCTTAGTGATCAGACATCTATGGGGATGTTCCTAGGTCCTCAGGGCTGACAACATAGCGGCCCTCTATTGTGTCACCGGGAGGCTAAAGGCCCTTTTACACGGGCCAATGTGTCTCCCTGCCCGAGCGCCGATCAGCGATATCGGCGCTCGGGCAGGGAGCCTTTACACGGCCCGACGAATCGAGCGCCGGGCCGCACGAGTGATCGCTGTATCGCTCGTGCGGCCAGGAAGCTCCATACTGTCAGGCGCACATCGCCTGTTTACACAGGGCAACGTGCGCCCGACAGATTGGGTCTTTTGGTTTCTACAAAAGATCCAATCAGCCGACGAACGAGCGTTTTGCTCGTTCGTCGGCTGATTAGGGCCACTTTTACACGGGCCGATTATCGGCACTAGCGTTCCTAGGAACGATTTTTCGGCCGATAATCGGCCCGTGTAAAAGGACCTTAAGACCTGATCAACAGTGTCCCCGGACACCCATCCATGACTTGCTTTATAGCACCTGCTGTAGAATATGTCCCCTTAATGAGAAGTAAATAGATGTACTGGTGGTCATTAAGAGATTACATTGCTACTAGAACATGCTCCAGAGGGACTAATGCTTTCAAGTCTGAGAGATTTCTTTCACTTACCATTAGTGTTATCTCCATAAGCATGGATATGGAAGCCATGGAGCCCATCTGTCAGCCCGTTGATAGTGCCCTTCACAGTTACTTCATCACCATCCTGTAAGCAAAAAACCAAGACTCGTCACCATCTTACTGTATATTTAAGAAATCCAGAAACAGGAATCAAATATGTTCTATTGTATCAGGCCAAGACACCTAATTAAAGGGGTTCTCCGCGTTATATATATTGATGACCTATCCTCAGGATAGGTCATAAATATCAGATCAGCGGGGGTCTGACACCCGGAATCCCTGCCGATCAGCTGTTTGAAGAGGAGGCGCACACCGTATCAGCGCTGCCTCCTCTTCATTGTTTACACGTTAGCCGTAACGGGTAGTGGTGAGTAGGTGTAATTACACCTCGCTGCCCCATTCATTTCTATGGGAAGAATTGCTTCCATAGACTTGTATGGGAACGATTCTTCCCTTTGAAATGAATGGGGCAGTGAGGTGTAATTACACCTACTCACCACTACCCGTTACGGCTAACGTGTAAACAATGAAGAGGAGGCAGCGCTGATACGGCGCGCGCCTCCTCTTCAAACAGCTGATCGGCGGGGGTGCCGGGTGTTGGACCTGCGCCGATCTGATATAGATTACCTATCCTGAGGATAGGTAATCAATATATATAACTCGGAAAACCCCTTTAAGAGAAGCAAATAAAGTAAAAATTGTAAACTCTGATGAGCGCTGCCTTTTCTTCAAACAGCTGATTGCTGGGTGTGGCAGGAGTCAGACCCCCACCAATCTGATATTGATGACCTATCCTGAGTAGTAGAAAGCAGGCAACCCGCTTAAAGGGGTATTCTCATCTTGGACAATGGGGGCATATCGTTAGGATATGCCCCCATTGTCCTATAGGTGCGGGTCCTGCACCCATATGGAGAACGGGGCCCCCAAAGTGAAGTGCGCACCGCGCAAGCGCGGCCCGCTCTCCATTCACTCCTATAGGGCCGCCGCAAATAGCCGAGCGCTGGCTCGGCTATCTCTGTCGGCTCCATAGAAATGAATGGGAGCGCACTGCGCATGCACAGCCACTGCTCCCATTCATTTCTATGGAGCCGACGAAGATAGCCGAGCCAGCGCTCGGCTATTTGCGGCGGCCCCATAGAAGTGAATGGAGAGCGGGCCGCGCTTGCGCGGTGCGCACTTCACTTTGGGGGCCCCGTTCTCAATATAGGTGCGGGTCCGAGCGGCGGGACCTGCACCTATAGGACAATGGGGGCATATCCTAGCGATATGCCCCCATTGTCCAAGATCAGAATACCCCTTTAAGGCCTGATGAAGCAGGTGATGGTCAGGAAGGAGGCATTCCTTCTTAACAGCCTGCTCATCCGTGGAGGAGAATGCTGCATTTACAAGCAGCGACCTCCTCCACTGTACGAGGAGGAGCTTTGGCGTTCATCTGCTGCCCACAAATAATGATGATTTGCACGAATTGTTATTTCACCCGATTAATAAGCATTTCACTTGTTCATCGGCCAACTGGTGGCACCTTTACATGGGCAGATTCAGGGCCGAGCATTCATCCCTAATCTGCCAGTGTAAAAGGTCCTTTACCATGCCAAACCACTGCCTGGGGGGATAGATTAGAGCCGCCACGCACTTCCTCCAGCAACATGTTAATACATGGTACTTGACATTGAGGCAGCAGTTTGGTTCAAGCCCAAGTTGCCGTAAACTACTGGAACTACAGGCAGAAGGTTTTTCTTAAACTTCCAAACTTTAAAAATGAAATAGAGAAAGTGCAGCTGAAAAACTGCAGCGTCATTATTACAGAGCAAATCTACGGCCCTAATACTGCTTCAACCTTGTAACCCGTATTCCCTGCCAAGACAGTGTTTGTATACCGCCACTTGTACATGCAGACTGCCAGCATGTGACCTTATGCTTGCTTAATGAAGGGGTTGTCCAATGAAGATCAAAATAGGGAAAAAGTGATCAAAAGGGGTCCAACTACTGGGGGCCCTGCCGATCACAAGAATGGGGGACCATCCTCCCCCATTTGAATGGAGCTGCGGTCACACGTGCCAGCTGCTGCTGTACTCCGTTCTATGGCTGAATACAGGAGCTCAGCCATCACTGGCAGTGCCTAGCTGTTTGTGATTGGCAATGGACCCATCAGTCAAACGCCCGTCGATCAGACACTTATCCCTTTTATGTGGATACACAGTAATTCATCCCACATGTTGACATGGCCAACTTCCAGCACTCCAGCTGTGGTGAAACTACAACTCCCAGCATGCCCCAGCCATTTTTATGGAGTTCTGAGAACAGCCAAGAAAGGGTTCATCGTAGGAGTTGTAGTTTTACCACAGCTGGAGTGCCAGAGGTCAGCCATCACAGACCTATCAGGTCAGAAAGGGCTCACTGCCACACGCAGCGAGTTTCTCACATTGAACTCATTTGTGTGTTTGGCCTAAGGCTTTCTGAAAGGAGTCCAATTATAGCAGCCATGACAGCAATGCTCCATCTGTTGTGGAACTGATCCAAAGGAAATGCCTCAAAGGTTCTCAAAGCCAGACATCTTCACTGGAACAGCAAGAATACTGCTAAAAGACTGAACTACCGCTGCCATTAAATACCAGCAATCCTGGTAGAAAGCTCATGACTCTAGTGAGCAGGGCCAAACAGGAATCCAAATGGGATCCTGGCTTCGTTGACACACTGTAGCAAACAGGACACGTATACTGATGTGAAAAATCACTATGTACTTATGTTCACAATTACCTCATCATGCTGCGGTGTGGCAGGCCAGGGATCAGCAACCTTCTGCCCTCCAACTGCTGTGAAACTACAACTCCCAGCATGCAACATGCTCAGCTGTTCTAACTCCCACAGAAATGAAAGGTGGATTCTGGGAGTTGTAGTTTCAGAACAGAAGTGCCGGAGGTTGCTGATCCCTGTGGTAGGAGTGGATCCATCACCGCCTTAGCATCAAGGGAGGAGACGACTGCTCCAGACATTTTATCTTTCCTAGGATCTGCCAGACTGCTCCCCTGCCTAGAGTCAGCCATGTACAAGGACAGGCTGCTAACACAAGAGCAGACCTGTCCTCATGTTAAGCCACCCTACATGACAGCATAGTCCGGTAATAGATTTACAGAACACTGTTCACATCTCCATCAAGAAGATCCAGCTTCCTGATACGGCACAAATGGCGGAGGAAAAAAAGTCTGAAAACCTGGCCGAAACCCAGCATTTATGTAATAACGTATCTCTGGACCTCGTTACGTTCAGGTCTGGCAGGCTGTTCGACGCCAAAACAGCCTGCTCGTGCTGCTTCATGTAGATTTGAACAAGGCCTAAGTGGGTTTTCTAACTTTGGGCTTTTTTAATTTGAAGCCCAGCCTCCAGTACCCTGGCTCCATGGATTTTTTTCTGTTCCTTGGCCTGTAAACATGCTGGACCGACAGGGTCACATGTGCCACAGCAGCCAATGACTGGCTTCTTCATGTTAGACCCAGCAACACTGAGACCAGTCATTGGCTGCAGTGGTGCACATGACACCACCGGTCCAGAAGTTTGCAAGATGAGGACCAAAAACATTAGGAGAGCAAGGGGCCCCAAAAGTACACAGTGGAGGGGAGAAGGGGTGCATGTTTCTTTCAACAGGGAAAGCAGGCTGGGCTTCAAAATCCCTTTAAAGAGAACCTGTCACCTCAAAAAGGCATATAAAACCGCCAGTATTACCTTATGATAGCCCCCATGCTGTTCATAATCATATGTTTGATCCAGTACTCTGATGCTGAATAGATTAGAAAAACAAATCTTTTAAGCGCCATTAGCGCCATCTTGCTTGTCAGCTTTAAGTCAAGGGGCAGCAGCTTCCTTGCTTCAAGTCAAGGTAAGCCCGCCCCCTAACCGTCCTCTTTGATAGCCTGGAGTGCGGCCGGGATATCAGAATTCTAGCGCATGCACAGTGCGCTCCTTGGTAAGACGCGATCCTGTCTCTGGCTGCTGCTGTTAGCCGGGGTTCAGCGCTGCACTGCGCATGCGCCGGCACCACTGAAGCCCAACTAACAGCAGCAGCCGGAGACAAGATCGCATCTTACCAAGGAGTGCACTGTGCATGCGCTAGAATTCTGATATCCCGGACGCACTCCAGGCTATCAATCAAAGAGAGGACGGTTAGGGGGCGGGCTTACCTTGACTTGAAGCTAACCAGCAAGATGGCGCTTAAAAGATCATTTTTCTAATCTATTCAGCATCAGAGTACTAGATCAAACATGATTATGAACAGCATGGGGGCTATTAAGGTAATACTGGCAGTTTTATATGCCTTTTTGAGGTGACAGGTTCCCTTTAAGGCTAGTCTGCAAAAAATGCAGAAGCAACAGGGACAATAGCCGTGTATTGCAGATCTGAAATCTGTAAGCTACGAAATACACATGATCGTGTGCATGGGGCCTTAAAGGGGGTTTTCTGACTTCAGCAAATGACATCTATAACGTAGAGAAAGTTAATACAAGGCACTTACTAATGTATTGCGATTGTCCATATTGCTTGCTTTGCTGGCTGGATTCATTTTTCCACCACATTATATACTTCTTGTTTCCATGGTTACGACCACCATGTAATCAAGTACTGGTGGTCATGCTTGCACAATATGGAAAAAAGCACAGGTCTCTGGGGGCTGGGACTGCCCAGAGCCCAGCACTTAATTCTGTAGCGTGCAAGCACGTGCTGGGCTGGATTGCAGGGTGGTCATAGCCATGGAAACGTGCAGTGTATAATATGACTGAAACGAATCCAGCCAGCAAAGGAGGCAATATGGACAATCACAATACATTAGTAAGTGCCTTGTATTAACTTTTTACTTGATACATGCCATTTGCTGATGTGAGAAACCCCCTTTAAGTGTTCTTTCTCGGATCGGTAAGTGAAAGGTGTCCTTTACACTGTCTGGTTTAAATGAACTTCCTGGTGACAGACTCCCTTTAAAGCCCCTCCACCCTCTTGTAACGAGCATTGTACAGTATAATGTAAGCCAAATGTAATTTTAAAAGGGGCATGGCTCCAGAAAATTCAGTGAATGGAACGCAGTTACACGCACCGCAAACCTGCAAAGGGTAAACCAGGACATAGCAGCTGATGAGGGCCAGGCATATACCCAGTGGCCTGTTATCATATACTGGTATTCGAAAGGATTCATTGCTCCACATTTCACTGCCTTTTGACCTCATTTGGGGAATCTAAAGGTCCAAAGGGCAGCATGTGAGAGGTGACGACGTGAAAAGAGCGTAGAGGCCTGTCCGTGTGCAGCTGAAGGGAATTCACTGCAGTCTGTGCAGCAGTCTGATAATGCTAGACAGCTGATACAGGTTATCCGACCCCACATATACGCCTACTGCACCAGCAAGGACATGTACACAGACAGGCGGATGCCGAGAGGTTCCTCTCCGGCCTGTTCTCTTCTTACAATACACCGATTCCTGTCACTGAGTATCTCTGCTTGCTGTCATGCAAAAGGAAACTTCACTAGATTAACAGCCAAGTACCTGTGCGGCCATCACGAGCCTTGGCTAGACTTCCATTCACTGGAAGGACACGTTAAGACAGGGATAAGCAACCTTCGGCAGTCCAGCTGCTGTAAAGCTACAACTCCCAACATGCACACTTGGCCGTTCTTGCCACACATACAAGTGAAAGGTGGATTCTGGGAGTTGTAGTTTCAGAACTGCTGGAGGGTTCACCCCTCAGGACTAGGGATAAGCAAACAGGTGTTTAAGTCCAAAGTTCAGGTTATTTAAGAACTCCGTTATGGATTCCACTACCACAGACCATTAGTTAAGGTCCATGGTAGCGAAATCCATAACCAAATTAGACAAACCGAACCTTGTACGCCAAACTTAAAAACACAAGTTCACTCATCCCTACTCAGGATCTTTTCGTCAGACTCTCCCATGTTGTGACTTACATACCTGACCCCCATCGCACCCCCTCAGGCACCAGAGGTCTCATGTCAACATCTAGTTTGATGCAGGTCACATAGCCGCTGCAGCAGTGCCATATCTCGTAACCCAGTAATGCACAGGTGACATCATTGTAGTCACTTAACCCTTACACTCCCGGCACTGTAGCGATGTGGGTGTATGACGCCTGCTCGCCCGTGCGGCGGGCGTAATGGCCGGCAAGTCTCTGCTGTTTCAAACAGCAGAGACTTGCCGCTACTTACCAATATCGGTCATCGTTAATTTAAGGCATTAGATGCTCACGGCATCTAATAGTGCTAAAACCCAGAAGCGCGTGCTGTGTGTTGTGCAGACGCCCCGTGTGGTCAATCGGGGTATCTGCACACGATCTGAAAGCTGTAAACCTCACTAATGAGATTTACAGCTTTCAATCTGCAATTCTTATTTTGGCCACCAGATGGCAGGCCTGGATAAGAAATGAACAAAAGTGACTTAAAATTGAGTTTTAAAAATCCCTAATCACTCAAAATGAAAAGCTAATTATATATATGGTCATACATGACCCTTAATAATAAAAAAATATAAAAAAGTTTAAATCACCCCCTTTCTGTATAATTAAAAATACCTAAACAATAAATAAACATCATGGGTATCACCGTGACCGAAAACACCCGTACTTTTAAAATACCCAAAAAAATTTTAATAAGGCGAATTGCATGACAGAAAAAAGGGTCAAAATGCCCGATATGCAATTTTTTCACTACTTCTCACAAAAAAACGTAATAAAATGTGATCAAAAAGTCACACACTCCAAAATGGTATCAATAAAAACTATGGATTGTGCCACAAAAAATGACCCCTAAATAGCTCAGTGGATGGAACTAAAAAAGTTATGGGGGTCGGAATATGACCAAAAACTTTTTTTCAAAGTTTAAATTTATTTTTACACTATTTAAACATAAACCTACACATGGGGTATCATTGTAATTGTACTGACCCAGAGAACAAAGGTCATAGGTCAGTTTTGTGGCAAACAGAACGCTGTGGGAAAAAAAAAAAAGTTGTAAAACAGTCGAGGAATTGCTTTTTTTTCCAATTCCCTCCCCTCCAATTTGGAATTTTTTTAAAGCTTCCCACAACATTTTATGCCATAATTAATGGCAGCATTAAAAAATTACAACTTCTGCCGCAAAAAATAAGCCCTCATACAGCTATGTGAACAAAAATATAAACGTTATGGCTCATGGAAAATGGGAAAGAAAAATAAAAACACAAAACAAAAACTGATGGTACTGAAAGGGTTAATGCAGTGGTCAAACTAGATGTTAACATAGGTGGAAGGGAGACCTTCAGCATCTGAGGTGGAGCAATGGAGCCGGAATTGAGGTACGTAGAGTTCCCCACCATGCTGACCCTATTACATGGCAGCAAGCAGAGATCCTAAACAGTGAAGATTTGCTAAATACACCTTGAAGATTTATAAAAAGTGCTTCTGACCAACAAAGGGTTACTTAGGCCATCATTCTATGGTTGCATCAGTCCCAAACAGGCGGTTACCAAGTTAGGGAACATTGGCACATTACAAAACCCTTAGAGGCCAGCACTCTGCAAAACATTGCCACACACCTGCCCATTGTGTACCAGTGGGGTACTCCCTAAAGCCACAGGTGGAAGTTATGCAACAAGTGGATTGGGAGAAGGAAAAAAAAAAAAACTTATGTAACTGAGCCATGGAGAAATACACAGCTCTCTGGTTACAGGGGTGAAATGTGCGATGCAACTACAACTCCCAGCATAGTGTGAAAGGATGCTGAGAGTTACAGTTTGTCACCTGCAAAAGCTGCAACCTATAGATGCAGAACCAGGACACAACCTTCAACCTGGAGAATAACTGCACCCAATGCCGCAGCACAGAAGCGCCCGCACTACTAGGCCCTCCAGCCCATGACTCTGCAAAACGACTCAAGGCTGAGACCCGCACAGACGGTCCAAAGGACTACAGAGGCTGCAAAAAAAAGGGGGAAGCGCTACTTGCCTGGTGGAAGCACACGATGCCGTGCACCGGCCCGTTGCCTTTCAGTACACAGATCGCCTTCGCCATGTCTGCAAACTGTTCGCACTGCGCTGTCACTGACGTGGGCAGGGCCTTATATAGATTCGAGAAAGCGGGACCCTGCCCCTTGACCAATGGCAGAGGCGTTTCCGTTCGCGCCTCTTTAGAGCCGACCAATCGCAGGCTGCGTAAGGCGCTCGTGATGTGTGACGGTTGTTTCTGTCAGAGTGATTAGGACGGAGAAGTTGCTGGAGACGTTCTCCTCGTGTCATATATGTTTTTCTCTCCACGTAAAACCGCTAATGCCGACTTGCGGTTCTAATGACCTGCGCTTTCAGCATAAGTAGGTCGGTATATGATGCTGGGCGCAGGACCTGAGGGACCACCGGTGCTTGTGTCACTGTAATAAACTGTGAATGTAGAAATGTGCCTGAATGAAGCCTTAGGTCCCTTTCACAGGAGCTGGAGACTCAGAAGTCTCCTGCAGTGTACTGAACTGCCGGCACTGAACAGGAGTTACATAGCATTATACTGATTTATGATGCTGTGTAACCCTTACAGTTCTGGAATGTGTTGGATTAGGGTGACCAGATGTCCTACTTTTGGGCATTAAAAAAATGTCCGGGGGGAATTGGAAAATCGTCCGGGATTTTGTTGGACTGCCTCAAACTACATAATTTATGTTTGACTCAAACAGTTTGAGGCAGTCCAACAAAGTCATTTTAACTTTTAAAATGGCCTTTAGGGTTAAAAATAATAAAAATAAACTCACCTTTTCCACTTGTTCATGGCGCAGCCGGTCCGGTTTCTTTTTTCCTGGCCTTGCAGGACCTGCAAAAGGACCTTTGGTGACGTCACCGCGCAATACCATCGTATTTTTGGCCCCATAAGATGCATTTTTTCCCCCAAAAGTGGGGGAAAAATGTCCTTGCGTCTTATGGGCTGAATACTAATGAGCGCTTCAATTATGGAAGCGCTTATTAGTACCGGAGGACCAGGAAGTGGTGAAGGCTCTGTACCGCTTCCTGGTCCTTGGCTGTTAGCTGTGCAGTGGCTGCCCACAGCGTGAGGGCACTCTGTGACCTCACGCAGTGCTTGCCAGTTCACAGCACAGCCAGAGGAAGGATGAACATAGAGCCTGGGCGGTGAGGAGTGGCGGCGTCCGGGAGCAGGAGAGGTAAGTGGTTTATTTATTTTATCTGGCATTGCACTACTTTTTTGCGGAGCAGAAGCATGGACAGAAACCCCATGGAAGCACTCCATAGAGCTTCCGTGGGCTTCCGATCTGTGTTTCCATTCCGCACTGCACCGTATCTTCTGGATTGTGGACCCATTCAAGTGAATGGGTTGGCATCCATGATACGGTGCGCACACGGCTGGAGCCTATATATTGTGGACCTGCTGCTCACAGACCACAATACCGGTACAGACAGGCTATAGTCATGTGCATGAGGCCTAAAGCACTGATGAAATGACACCTGAGGTGCTGTTGTTACTATGGTATCACAGTTGTCCAGGAGTGTCATGTGACTTCTCCTCTAGAGATGTTTGCTGTAGTGCATGCTGGGATTGTTACTTTCACTTTGCAGCTGCTCCTCCCACATAGCCTGTCTGAGGGAGCTCCTCAAGGGAAGTGTGTCATGGTGAACAGGTTAGATAAATGACATATAGCCAGAACATGTCACCTGATAGAAATACTTCATGGTGTTGGTTATTGTCTGGGGCACTTTGGATTTTTGATACTTAGGGTGGCCAACCCCTTTAAGCTGACAGCTCAAGGGGAGTGTCTTTTCTGCTATAGCTCAGGGGGCATGTCTCAGCTCTCCCTATCACAGCTCAGTAGGCAGTTAAAAGTTAAAACTTAGCATGTGTGGCCTGCTCAGTGAATAGGTCAAAGAAATAAGAAATTAAGTGGTCCTATACAGATACATGTTATTGAATAACTCAGTAGCTATACAAAATTTTTAATTACATGCAATTACAAAAGTATTTAGATCCAGGTGCTGGTTTGAAAACTGTAGAATATTGTTCGTGAGACAACCCCTTTAACTACTAAAATACTGTTAGTATGTGTGAGGAATATGACTTATGATTCCCTGCCAACCCCCCTTTGTGTCACAGCCATGTCACATATGGCCACCGTGAGTACAATTAAAAACAGGTTAGTAGATCAGTTCAGCAGGGGGGGTCTCTGTTCTCAGAGTGGTGAGTGAGAAACTTTGCATCTTCTTAGCCTAAATGGAGCCTGACAACTTTGCTGAGAATTTATAACCCCTCAGCAAATTCAAAGGGATTTCTGCAGCCAAGTCGGCGACGCAATTTCATATGGATTTATGAAATTATGCAGTGACCAAACCAATGGCCGAGGACAGTTGTACAACCCCGAAGATGAGTAGGAAGTGTCATTGTAACTTCTATGGTTCTAGGATCCACGGTTGGGGAGATATGTATAACTCCTAGAAGAAGCCCAGTAGCGTTTGGTCTCATAACATGCATTGGCATGAGGTGGACCCACTGGCACAGGTTCCGTCATGATCGGACCTACCAGTGGGATGTTATGGACCATAATAGGTTTTGGAGATTTTCCTGGCCCAGCTGGAGAGAGGGGGGAGTGTGACATCCCCGGGAGCAGATGGGGCGCGGACGATAAAGGTATATTAATGCTGACCTAAGCAGAGGCCAGCATCTTGTTCTAAGGAAAGGTCACCTGTACGGTGTTAGAATAGACCCACGGAACCTGCTGACTTCACCGCCTTTCAAGTGACCACAGCAAAGCACAACATCTACTGGTAACTGACTTTACAATCTGTTTATCCTGTTTGTAACCCCTTACTATCATTATCCTTGTGACTGTAATCGGACCATTGTACCTATTCGTTCTGTGTATAGTGTTTGGTGAGCCCTTAAGGTGATTAAATATACAATTTAATCTTTAGTTTTGTTATCTCGATCCACGAATCCCACGTCTGTGTTCCTGGTAATATTGTTATATGCTACCTTGGGTTGGCTCCTGACCCGAAATAATCTGTTAACGGACCCAAACTATTTCAAACGAAGCTGGTGGCAGTACTACTGGACTGATAGACTTGGTTTCGCTGGTAATAGTGAAAAGGGGCTCTCAGCCGGTCAGGATTATGAGTGAGCGTAGCACCACACAGGGATCGCGTGGGCTATCCTGCCTCCCTTCCTGTGCTCTCGTGGACAAGAGGCGTCTGTGCATAACAGTACACACCCCGAGGGGGCATGGAATATCACGTGTTTATAGCATAGGATTGAACCATACCGCGTGATCCCAATGTAAGCATGGATAGGGCGGGGTGCGGTTCATCACATATTGGTGGCAGCAAGGTGGGATCGAGATAATAGTGTGTGAGATACATACTCCCAAACACTAAAGACTGCCAGTAGCAGCTATTGGCCACTGGGGTCTTAAGTTCACCTCAGCACTAAACAGTCCCAGTGCAAATACTATAAGGTATGTGGGTGCATCAGGTTACCGTTGTGTGTCAATGATCATCAGTGGCATTGATGGCCAGTAGCATGAAAAGATGGCTGAGGCTATAACTGATGGCGGGGAGGACGCAGTCCAGATAAGGGGCCAGGAGGAGGTGGAAAGCAACTTTTTTCCAAGGTGAGGGGGAGCATAGCCAAAGCTCCCCAAGGAGCCAGTTGCCGGCGGTCAGGCCCGCAGGGAGTCAATCTCCACCTGCACATCCCCCCAGTCAGACAGGCTTGGCTGCTCTCCTACAAGCTGCCCTGGACAGTCTTCATGCCGGAGACCAGGCAACCTATGAGATCCTGATGGCAGCTGCAGATCGTCATCCAAAAGCAGAGGCTGCAGAGCGTTGCGAACAGGCCGAGTGCAAGCACCAGCTGCGAGTGCTATAGCTCCAACTCCAGAAGCCCTCCCCAGCCAGATGTGAGTCTCCAAAGATCCAGATTCCAAAGCTATGGGCAGAGGACTTCCCCCAGCTGGACAAAGATGGGGACTTGGACACCTTTTTGTTGGCATTTAAAACCGCTGGCCATCAGTACCAGCTGCCGGAGGATCAGTATTTACGATTCCTAATGCCATGTCTCAGGGAAAAAGCCCTGGAAATCTTTGGGTATCTGCCCAGTAAGATCATCCTGAGCTATGAGGATATCAAGCAGGCTCTGGTCTGGCAATACAATTTGACCCCTGAGACGTACCGGAAGAAGCTCGGGAGTTTGCAGCGGGGCCCTACCCAGAGCTGGGCCAATCATATGTGGGCCTTGCTGAGAGCGGTGGACCATGGTATTGGAGCTCACCACCATCCAGCAGCTGAAGGAGCTTATCGCCACAGAACAGTTCTTGTAGAATTGCCCAGAGGACCAGCAGCATCTCCATGACTGGAAGCCAAAAGGGGCCTCCGTAACAGCAGCCCTGGCTGATGAATATACCAATAACAGGACTTCAGAGACCCGGAAACCTGTGGGCTGGAGTGGGGGTAAGACGCATGAGGTACCGGCTGCCCCTAGGCCCAAGTGGTCACCGATCCCTGCTTTACAATCCACCTCATGGGGGAACCCTGACTTTGCCACCTGTGTAAGCAGCCAGGACACTTCAAGGCCATGTGTCCCCAGTGCCTGAGGGACCCATCCCAGTCGTCAACCCAGAAACTGTCAACTGTGCTGTGTGGGGGTGGTAGGAGGTCCCTTGACAATTTCCAACCCGTCACCGTGGGCCAGGCCATGGCCAGGGGACCTAGAGACACCGGCGCTGAGATGACTCTGGTAAGGCCTGAACTGGTGGCACCACAGGATCTAGTGCTCGGGAGATCCCTTACTGTCTTCAGGATAGGAGGAGTAGAACCGGCGCTGCCCGTCGCCGAGGTCTATTTGGAATGGGGCGCCGATCGAGGAGTAAGGGAGGTGGGGGTTTCCTCAAATATCTATGCCAGCGTTTTGCTGGGGATGGACTTGGGGCGGCTTGTGTCTAAGTACGTGGCCGCTGACACCCCAAAGTCCGATCCCCCAGAATGTGATATAATGTCCACCCCTGTTGGTACTGATATTGTACATAACATGCCTGGTAATGGAGTGGGGGATGTAATGTGTGCCTCTTCCCTCAGTCGGGAGGGGGTCATGCATGCCAACTGTGCTGAGGCCCCAGGGTGTGGCCAGCAAGTAGGCTGGAACCTGTTGTCCTCAGTAGTGGCTACTGAGGGGACAAGCAGGAGGCAGACAGCTATGGGGGAGGAGGATGCCAATGAGGTCAGGGCTGTTCCAGGAGAAGTAGGGCTCCCAGGTAATACCTTAGTACAGGGTTCCTCCACAACTGGGATGTCAGATGGCCAGGTTAGTCCGTCTGGACTGGCAACTTGGTTGGAAGCTGAGGGGAAGCAGGCGTTAGCAGCGGTGTCAGTGGCCATAGCTGTTGTCACGCGCAGTGGGAGTGCCAGGGTCCCTCAGGGGTCTGACGGTTTTCCCCCTTTTGGCCAAGTGGCTGCTGAGTCAGACAGGGGACAGGTCACAAGGATCTGACATGGCAATCTTGTCAATTCTGACCACGTCCAGTCAGTGGTTTCAGGCGGCATTAACGCCTAACGCCAGCTTGAATGCTCTCAAGGAGCAGGTGGGACAGCCTCCCTCGGACTCAGATCTTGAGCGAGTTGTCTGGAACCAAGGACAACTGTACAGAGTCATGGTCCAACAGGGTTCACCGGAGGCGTGGCCCAGGGACCGACAGTTAATGGTGCCCTATCCGTTCAGGGCGGAGTTGTTGTGGATCGCACATGAGATTCTGATAGCCAGACACCTAGGGGTCACTAAAACATGGGCCAGATTAGCCCAGCATTTCTACTGGCCAAGGATGGGGGCCGATGTGGCTAGCTACTGCCGTTCATGTGACACCTGCCAGAGGGTGGTGAAGGCGGGGCCTCACCCCAAAGCCCCTCTGATAATACTACCCATCATTGATGAGCCTTTTAGGAGGGTAGCTGATTGGACCGCTGTCCATTCCCAGCGGCTCAGGGAAGCGTTTTATACTTATAGTAGTAGACTATGCCACCCAGAAGTGGTGGCAGTGTCATCCATTTGGGCTGACAAGGTGGCCTCCGCCCTACTGGAGATTTTCTCCCGGGTGGGCTTTCCCCAGGAAATGATTACTGACCGGGGGACTCAGTTCATGTCGCAGCTGATGGAGTCCCTCTGTAAGCAGATATAGGTGCAACATCTGGTGACTTGCCACCCACAGACAAATGGCCTCTATGAACGGTTTAATAGCACCCTGAAGCAAATGCTTAAAGGGGTTGTCCAACGAATAATGTAAAAAATGAAAATCAGACATAATACAGTACATGACAACCTTTTTCTAACAAAGCTAGAACCAGCCCTGTACCTCACATGGATCCAGAGATCTCCCCATTTATTGCTCTGCTAGATTTATATCAAGCTGACAGCTCAAGGGGAGTGTCCTTTCTGCTGCAGCTCAGGAGGCATGTCTCAACTCCTCCTATCACAGCTTAGGAGACAGTTGAAAGATGAAACTGAGCATGTGCGGCCTTCTCAGTGAGCAGGTCAAAGAAATAAGAAATTAAGTGGCATACAGATACATTTTACTGAATAAATCAGTAGCTATACAGAATTTTTAATTACATGCAATTACAAAAGTATTCAGATCCAGGTGCTGGTTTGAAAACTGTAGAATATTTTTCGTGAGACAACCCCTTTAAGATGTTGTTTGACTCCCATGGGCATGACTGAGAGCGGTATCTTCCACACTTGCTGTTTGCGTATCAGGAGGTTTCACAGGCCTCAACAGGGTTCTCTCCCTTTGAGCTCCTGTACGGGGCCCACTGGCTCTAGTGAAAGAGGCCTATGAAAGGGAATTAGCCACCTGGGGTGTCAGTCGTCGAGTATGTCATGCGTTTTCGCGTCAAGATGCAGGAAAATGTGGCCTAGGCCGACCAGAAGCGATGGTATGACCAGAATGCTTGTGAGAGGTCCTACCAGGTGGGTCAAAAGGTGTGGGTACTGGTCCCTGTACTACAAGACAAGCTTCAGGCAGCCTGGGAGGGCCCCTACCTCGTGCACCAGCAGCTCAATGCCATAACATAGCTGGTCACCCTAGACCATGTCCGGGGAAGGTGGATGACCTTCTATGTGAACATGATGAAGGCATATCATGAGAGGGAGGCATGTGCCCTGCCTGTATGCAACTCCCTGTATGCAACCTCCCCAAGGAGGGGGAGGAGGAGACCCTCCTGGACCTGCTTGCCCAGGTTCAACTGGGTCAGGTGGGTCAACTGAGGATGTGGAGGTGGGCCAGCAGCTCCTGGAGGACCAATGGTCCCAGGCGTGGGCCACCCTTCACCCCTTCCAGAATTTGTTTATCAACAAGCCCGGAAGGACACAGTTGGCTGTCCATCACGTGGACACCAGGGTTTACCCCCCCCCCCCAATCCAGCGTTCAGCATATCGGGTCTCCTTGTAGCTGCAGCAGCAGATGTGCCAGGAGATTGACGAGATGCTGAAGCTGGGCGTCATTCAAGCATTCAACAGCACTTGAGCCTCGCTTGTGGTCCTCGTTCCAAAGAAACACAGGACCACCCAGTTCTGCGTGGACTACAGGGGACTCAATGCTGTCACAGTCACCGATGCATACCCTATGCCATGCATCGACGACCCTGCTCAATCAGTTGGCCGGGGACCAGTACCTGACTA
The DNA here is from genome assembly GCA_900303285.1 of Rhinella marina. Lineage (NCBI taxonomy): Eukaryota > Metazoa > Chordata > Amphibia > Anura > Bufonidae > Rhinella > Rhinella marina. The sequence goes on from ONZH01015195.1 coordinate 25,655, forward strand.
TCATGGATCTGAGCCGGGAGTGTTGGTAGATTCCCCTGACCCATGAGGCGCGGGAACCTTTCATCACCCCTTTTGGATTGTACAAGTCTACGGTGATGCCATTCGGCATGAAGAATGCCCCTGCCACTTTTCAGCGGATGGTCAACATGCTGCTTAAGGGACTTGAAGGATATGTGGCCACGTACCTGGACGGCATTGCCATCTTCAGTCCCACATGGGAGGATCACCTAGAGCACCTGATGCAGGTGCTTGGGCGGGTTTGCCAGGCAGGCTTGACCGTGAAGCCTGAAAAGTGCCAGATTGGCATGAACGAGGTCCACTACCTGGGGCACCGGGTAGGCGGGGGGGCTTTGAAGCTGGAGCCCGGGAAAGTGGATGCCATCACATCCTGGCTCCAGGACCAAGAAACAGGTGATGTCCTTCCTAGGCACTGCCAGGTACTATCGGAGGTTTGTTCCTCACCGTGGTATAGAGCCAACCGGGAGGATCATATCTGTTATTATTCCATCTTTTGCTGGTTTCTCTCCCCCCCCCCCTTCCTCCCAAGAGAGGTAACTACAGATCCTTATCACCCCCAGCAACAAAGTAGAGCTCCTTCCCTCATAGGTCCACCTCAAAGACCGCTTGGGGGAGGAAGACAATTGAGTAGGAGGTCTGTCTTAGCAGTGTGAGTAAGGGCGCTTTTACAGAAGCGGATTCAGTCCGAAAAATTTGCAGCGTGTAGGAGAGCCAAGCCCCGTTCTGGATAGAAGAGGCATGTAGCATTAACATGATTGATAATGCTCCGTGCCTCTCTGTGATCTTTTTACTACAAAATCATAGTGAGATAAAGCTATGACTGTGATTTTGTAGAAAAAAAGATCACAGAGAGGCACGGAGCATTATCAATCGTGTTAATGCTCCGTGCGCTGCACCCCAATTCCCTTCCCAAAGCAACCACAGGAGCGGTGTTTGGTAGTCCAACCCTACCTTGCACTTGGTACCATAACCCTTCAGGTGGGAGTTATGAGGAGATATAATTTCTCAGACATGAACCAGCAAGGTGGGACTATAGTGCTGGTGACATCACATAGGGAAGGGACCAGTCAAGTCATATTGCTTTCCTCCACAGGGGGGTGGGGGGCAGTAACCTGGGAGTCATGTGATGCTACAAATGTGTGGTTGAGCAAGAAGCTTGTGCCCTGAAGCTGCTCCCAACTGGAGGCTTCAGTGAACCAGACTGAAAACCCGTCTCGGTAACAATCGTTTTCCGTGTTTTATCCCTTTTTTTTATAGTATTCGTATTACCTGCTTGCACCTCTATTAGTTTGAATATCTACCTCTGTATAACCTGTATACTGTTGTAGCTAGTAGTGTTGAGCGAACATGCTCGGCCGAATATGGTATGCACTGTATTCATGCATAAATATGTGAATAAAAATTTGAGAAATAAGTATACGGTATAAGGATAGAAAAATAAGGAATAAACAGAGTATCCATAAATATGTATAAAAATATATGTCTGAAAATATATCAAAGTATATAAAAAATATATATAAAAAAATATATAATATATATATATATATAAAAGTAATGTAAATAAATATAAAGACGTATATATAAAAATTTATACAAATATATATAGAAGTGGGAGATATTGTGTCTGAATATCATATGAAGGAGGATATGTTATCCCAGGTGTCTCTAGTAGAGGAATGTTTCTGTATAGTTGAAACGTATGAGTAAGTATGTTCTTTTATATATATATAATCTTCATATAATGTGTAATGTAATGTAATCTTTTTTTCTTTTATTTTACTTTTTACTTTTTTCTTTTTTCCTTTTTTCTTTTTGTCTTTTATCTAGGTTGTGGGTGGATGATTGGGGTTGGGCGGCTCACCAGGAGGGGACATCAAGGTGCTGGTAGTGTAACAGCCTGACCTTGATCTCCCGTCTCAGCAGGGCACCCAATCCATGTAAACAACTTTAGACATCTATATGAATCCAAATATTTCCATCTCTGCATTGAGACCTTCAGGGATTATGGAGTTGAAGTCAAAGATACGTCTCCATTCTAGTCTGGACATATGCATGATGTGATTTCCCCCTCTCCATGCTTTGGGTACTTTTTCAATTGCCGCATAGGTAAGTAAAGCAGGATTTTTGTTGTGTTTTTCCTTAAAGTGTTTTGACACAGAGTGCTGCTCATAACCGTTCTTTATATTAGTTATGTGTTCTGCGATTCGCTTTTTTTTTGAGGGGGCGTTTAGTTCTGCCAATATATTGTTTCTTGCACGGGCAGTTGAGTATATATATGACGTCTGTAGAATTGCACATTAAACAGTCTCTAATCTTGTGAGTATATGAAGTGGTGGACTGTACCTCTAAGGCCTTGTTCACACATCAGTTATTTGATCAGTTATTTCTATCAGTTATTGTGAGCCAAAACCAGGTGCGGGTCAAAAACACAGAACAGGTGCAGATCTTTTCATTATACATTATTTCTGTGTAGCCTCCACTCCTGGCTTTGGCTCACAAAAACTGATGGAATTAACTGATCAAATAACTGATGTGTGAACAAGGCCTAAGGTTTTTTTAGGAAACTTGGTAGTTCTACAGTTATTACACTGGCCGCACCTATAGAATCCATTTGGTTTTAGCCAGTTTGTATTCTCTCCTGCCCCTTGTATTCTATAGTTTTTGACTGAAGGTGCTATTTTTAGGCCTAGATTGGGGGCTCTAGTGTACATAAAGGTTCGGAATATCTGGTATCTTTGGGCCTATTATTATTATCTTATCTCTTTTTAGAAAATGCCAGTGTTTTTTGAGAATGGTTTATATTCTCTTATATTGTGGGTAGAAGGGTAAGATAAGTCTAATTGTTTCTTCTTCTGTTTCAATAGTGGTCTTTACTTTTGGTTCGAAGAAAGCTCTTCTGTCCATACTTTTTACCTTTTCTAATGATGATTCAATTATATCCTTTGGATATTGCTTTTGGGTGAATTGTGTTTTGAGAAGTTCAGCTTCTTGTTCAAATTTTTCTTCTTGAGTGCAATTTCTTTTAACCCCTTCACCCCTGGAGGTTTTTTCCTTTTTGCGTTTTCGTTTTGCGCTCCTTGCCTTCATACTGCCATAACTTTTTTATTTTTCTGTTCACATAGCTGTATGAGGGCTTGTTTTTTGCGGGGCAAGTTGTACTTTCAAACGCCACCATTTAATATTGTATATGATGTAGTGGGAAGCGGGAAAAAAAATTCCAAATCGGGTGAAATTTAAAAAAAAAAGCACAATTCCGCTACAGTTTTCCTGTTTTTTAATTTACAGCGTTCGATGTTCATTAAAACTGACCAGTTACTTTCATTCATCTGGTCAGTACGAATCCGGCAATACCTAATATGTATAGTTTTTCCTGCGTTTTGATAGTGATAAAATAATTATAAAGTTGGCCTTTTTTTTTTTGTCATATCTTGACCCCTATAACTTTTTGGTATTTATGTGTACGGAGCTGTATGGGGGCTCATTTTTTGCGGGGCGATCTGAAGTTTTTATTGATACCATTCTGGGGTGGGTATGACTTTTTGATCACTTTTTATTTAATTTTTTTTTAGAAACAAAAGCGACAAAAAACTGCGAATTGCCATTTGGACGCTTTTTTCCGCTACACAATTCGCCATATTGGAATTTTTTTTTTTATATTTTGAAAGTATGGGCGTTTTCGGTCACGGTGATACCCATGATGTCTATATTTATTGTTATTTAGGTATTTATTTTTTAATTATACGGAAAGGGGGGTGATTTGAACTTTTATATATTTTTTATTTTTTAACATTTTTAAATTTTTTTATGATTATTTTAAAGCCCAAATATGAGCTAATATATATATTTTTTTCTTTATGAGCAATCAGGGATTTACTAGATGGCGATAAATCCAAAAATTGCTCATTTCTTATCCTGGCCTGCCATCTAGTGGCCAGAATAAGAATTGCAGTTTGAAAAATGTAATCCTCACCAGTGAGGATTACAGTTTTCATATGGTGTACAGACACCCCGATTGGCCACTCGGGGTGTCTGTACACCACCCGGAAGCATACGCTTCTGGGTTCAGACGCATCCTGATGCCGTGATCACATGTGATCACGGCATCAGAAGGACCAAGAAGACGCCGCCGATGGCGGTAAGTAGCGGCAAGTCTCTGCTGTTAGAAACAGCAGAGACTTGCCGGCCATGGCGCCCGCCGCACGTACGAGCGGGCGTCATGTCCCCGCACCGCACCAGGCCCGTACATGTACGGCGCTGGTCGGGAAGGGGTTAAGTCGCCTGAACTGGCTTGTAGGTATATTTATCAGCCATCTGGGTAGATGGCTACTTGTGAAAAAGATGAAACTATTTTTTGATGCTGGTTTTTTGAAAGTGCGGCATATTAATTTCCTATCTTGTATTTGGACATTTAGATCTAAAAATTCCACCTGTTCTTGGCTAATATTGGTTGTGAAGGACAAGTTAAAATCATTGTGATTAATGTCGTTTAGGAACAAATCTAGTTTCTCTTAAGAGTCTTGCCATATGAAGATAATATCATCGATATACCTCCGCCATAGGACCAGACTTGCCCCCAGTTTAGGTGTGATAAATTCTTCCTCCCATTTAGCCATGAATATATTGGCATAACTGGGGGCAAATCTGGTACCCATGGTGGAATTGATATACTCAATTCCAGCTGTCACAAAATTGATTTGTTTGTCGCACATTGTTCCATTTTTGTTTAGGTATTCCCCTATGGCCTGGGTCCCCTGTTCATGATCTATGATGGTGTACAATGAGTTAATGTCCATAGTACCAATGAACCATTGTGGTTCATCGTCCAACTTTTCCAATGTCATGATTATGTCCGTAGAATCTTTAATATATGAAGGAATTTTTTGGACTAGTGGTTGTAAATTGTGGTCGATATATATTGAGATAGATTTGATGATATAGAGCCTATCCCTGATATAATGGGTCTGCCGGGGGGGTTTAGTATGGTTTTTATGGATCTTAGGTAATGTATAGAATACTGGTAATCTTTTTGAGGTTGAAGTGATGAATTTATATTCTCTTTCTAGCAAGATTCCCTCATTATATCCCATATTGCAATAGTCTATGAGTGCCTTATTGAACTCATCCGTTGGACGTTTTTCCAGTTTTTTATAGGTGTCACTATCGCTCAGTTGTCTTAAACATTCATTGTTATATTCTGTGGTGTTTAAAATTACAATTGCCCCCCCTTTGTCAGCTGGTCTGATCGTTATATTTTTTCTCGATTGTAGATCTTTTATTGGTTTTTCTTCCACTTTTGTTAGGTTATTTTTATATCGCTTAGTATTAATTTTTCTAATCTCAGCTTCTACAGATTTTCGAAGGATTCCAATTTCCTGACTTACTTCCTGTCTTGGGAATTTCTTTGATTTCGGTTTCAAGTTAGTATGTTCATATTGTGAGTGAGACGCTGTGTCATGGGTTATAGGGTTTTTAAGATAATATTTCTTGAGGCACAGTTTCCTTATAAATTTCTCAATGCCTATATAAGTATTGAATTTGTCCAATTATTGTGTTGGGGCCAATTTCAATCCTTTATTCAAAAGTGCAATTTGGGCATTATCCAATTCTGTGTCGCTGAGATTTATTACACTCGTCTCTATCTTGTCTTGTAGGTCCTGTTCCTGTTGTTTTCTTCTCTTTCCCCTTCGTATCGTCTTCCTTGGTGTGGTGTCTGGAATTGTGCTCTGGTGCTGTAATTGTGACTTCGTTGTTGTGATTGTGGTGGGTGTTTCTGATGGTTTGAGTGAAATGTCCTGTTGTGATCCGTGAATTGTCTCTGAGGTGATCTCCTGTCTTGGCTCGTCCATTGATTGTGTTGTTGTCTTGAATTGTAATCCTGTTCTGGTGTTCGTGCTTGTCTTTATTGTCTCTCTATAGATTGTGAGTGATTCCGATGTGTCCTTATTCTGTGGTGAGGGGGTGTCTGGTCTAAAAAATGTGGTCCGTTTAATAGTTCAAATCTATTGTTGATTGGTACTGTATAGTGAGCTAAGGTGTTCGAATTATCACTTTCCGGCTCATAGTTTATTCTCGTTCCAGTTTGTCTTTTGTCCTGAGTGTGATTAGTGGTTGTGTTCTCTGGTGATTGGGTTTCTATCTGTTTCCTCCAATTTTGTTTCTTTATCTTCTTATATATAATCTCCTTTTCAAGAGTGTCTAAACCCTTATATTATATTTTCGTGTCCTCATCTTTTGGTAGTTTATCTATATGTTCCTTTAATTTCTTGATTTTTTTTCGGCAGTGTCCTTTACTATCTGTATCCTTCTGTTAATAATCATTGTAACCAATGTCATTGATTGTTGTTTCAAAAATGTATCCCATTCTAGTTTAACCCCTTCACGACCGCCGCCGTACATGTACGGCGCGCGGGCGGTGCGGGGACATGACGCCCGCTCGCGGGTGCGGCGGGCGTCATGGCCGGCAAGTCTCTGCTGTTTCTAACAGCAGAGACTTGCCGCATCTTACCTCCGTCTTCGGAGACTTCCAGGGCCTTCTGATGCCGTGATCACACGTGATCACGGCATCAGGATGCGTCTGAACCCGGAAGCCCACGCTTCCGGGTGGTGTACAGACGCCCCGATTGGCCAATCGGGGTGTCTGTACACCATATGAAAACTGTAATCCTCGCTGGTGAGGATTACAGTTTTCAAACTGCAATTCTTATTCTGGCCACTAGATGGCAGGCCAGGATAAGAAATGAGCAATTCATGGTTTTAACTGCATCTAGTAAATCCATGATTGCTCATAAAGAAAAAAAACAAAACACAATAGATCAGATGATATTTGAGCTTTAAAATAATCACAGAAAAATTAAAAAAAAATGTTAAAAAATATATAAAAAATAAAAAAGATATAAAAGTTCAAATCACCCCCCTTTCCGTATAAGTAAAAAATAAATACCTAAATAACAATAAATATAGACATCATGGGTATCACCGTGACCGAAAACGCCCGTACTTTTAAAATATAAAAAAAATTTCAATACGGCGAATTGTGTGGCGGAAAAAAGCGTCCAAATGGCGATTCGCAGTTTTTTGTCCCTTTTTTTTTCTAAAAAAAATTAAATAAAAAGTGATCAAAAAGTCATACACACCCCAGAATGGTATCAATAAAAACTTCAGACCGCCCCGCAAAAAATGAGCCCCCATACAGCTCTGTACACATAAATACCAAAAAGTTATAGGGGTCAATATATGACAAGGAAAAAAAAAAAAAAAAAAGGGCAACTTTCTAATTATTTTATCACCATCTAAACGCAGGAAAAACTATACATATTAGGTATTGCCGGATTCGTACTGACCAGTAGAATGAAAGTAACGGATCAGTTTTAATGCACATCGAATGCTGTAAATAAGAAACCCGTAGAACTGTAGCGGAATAGCGTTTTCTTTGCAATTTCACCCGGTTTGGAATTTTTTTCCCGCTTCCCACTACACCGTATGCAATATTAAATGGTGGCGTTGGAAAGTACAACTTGTCCCGCAAACAACAAGCCCTCATACAGCTATGTGAACAGAAAAATAAAAGAGTTATGGCTGTTTGAAGGCAGGGAGCACAAAACGAAAATGCAGAACCGAAAAAAGCTCCGGTCGTGAAAGGGTTAAAGTCATCATTACAGAGATCCTGTGCTGGATCTTTCTGTAGTCTGAGACCTTTTGGGATGATATTACTTTCAATGCATTGGTTCAATGATTTGATCTCCCATTTTTGTTTAATCTGTTTCTGTAAAAGTTTTTCTAGTTCTTTAAATAACTCCTGGTTAGATTTTGTTGTATTAGTTTCACTCACATGTGTATCATTGAATGTGAAGTTGTCTATGTTTTTGTATTTACCCTCCATGCATTCCCAAATGTCCATTCTGTACTTCAGTGGGAGCTCAGCTAGTAGGTGTAAGCAAACTGATATGATAAGGGGTATAGCGGCTCACCTAGAGGTACAGAAAAGGATTAAGAGGTGCTAGATCAACAGTACACCTAAACCGTATTCTCCGTATAGTATAAAACGTATAGTTTTTGCTAGATAAGCACTCACAATCGGGATTATGTATGGTATAGGGGTATGCTTTATTGATGTAAACAAAATAATTTAAAAAGTACAATTAACTTAAAAAATATATACCATATTTTAAAACATAAACTAAGTAGGATCCTATATACAACAGCTGTTCATATAGACCCAGATGCCTTAGGTCTACAATAGATCGAGTTGTTGGTACCAGGTATAGTAGACAGCATTTAAAAACAACACCTTATATACAGTATATAAACAATGTGGTTCATCTAAGTCTCACATAAGCCACTGATACTATGCATGTGGAGTCACTACAATACCCTGTATTGGAGGGGTTATTGTATATAGTATATAGTAGTCACTGTATACAATGTATCAGTAAGATTGGGATGCGCGCAGAGCTCTTTGTTAATACACTATTAAGTATATAAAGTCCATGTCCCTGGTGAGGATGGATAAAGGACCGTTGTCTCCAAGTTAGATATCTACTTGTAACTGTACAACAGTCCAGTCTGGAGTTTAGTCACTCAATTGTTCTTTGTGTATAATAAACTTGCAGGTGAACAGCCGCTCTTTCCGTCCTGTGCGTCCTGTTCTGATTCACGCACGCGGTCAGTTGTGACCGCTAAGATAAACAGTTGTGCAAATAAGGGGTTAATTCTCCAATTGACTGCCTGGAGTAAGCCACATAATTGATCTAATTGACACCGTATTCAGACCATATAAAGCACCACCTCTGAAGGAGCGCCACACCACTGAGGAAGGGGAAGAACCCCGAAACGCGTATGGTCAAAATAAGTGGCAGCTCCTAAAGAACATATGTACCTTATGGGAAGTCTCTGGATGGAATTGGATAGTTATCTATTTATTTCTTGAAAAAGACCAAGATACTATATCCAAGGACTACCCTTTCTTTAAAGGGTTTCTGTCACCAGAAATCACCCTATTAAACCAAGTGTCATTTGCAATGAGCAAATGACACTTGATGACAGTAATGTTAGTCTCCTATTTCTCTGTCCAGCAGTTTAGACAAAAAATAGGTTTTTATAATATGCAAATGACCTCCCCTAGGTGCAGTAGGCGTGAACCTGCACCTAGGAGAGGCCGTAATAACGCCTCTTACCACGCCTCCGTAGCGCTGATTGACAGGGCCGGGCAGCCAGCTCTTTCGGCTCCCGGCCCTGTACGATCCCGAAATCCCGCGCCTGCGCACTGCCGTAGTACATCCGCGCACCAAGGAGCCGGGACCCGGGCGGCCGCCGGCTCTCAGCGCGCGTGCTTGGATGTAGTACCGCAGTGCGCAGGCGCGGGATTTCGGGATCGTACAGGGCCGAGAGCCGAAAGAGCTGGCTGCCCGGCCCTGTCAATCAGCGCTACGGAGGCGTGGTAAGAGGCGTTATTACGGCCTCTCCTAGGTGCAGGTTCACGCCTACTGCACCTAGGGGAGGTCATTTGCATATTATAAAAACCTATTTTTTGTCTAAACTGCTGGACAGAGAAATAGGAGACTAACATTACTGTCATCAAGTGTCATTTGCTCATTGCAAATGACACTTGGTTTAATAGGGTGATTTCTGGTGACAGAAACCCTTTAAAACAAGTATAATAGCACAAGCCGGTCTCCCTCTAAGGACATTGCTCCAAGAAAGCGATCTGTGGTAAAGAAACATCGCTAATACCAAGCGGACACCACCATTGACAAACAGTGCAGCATCCACGTGGGACGCCACGCGGGACGCTGTAAAAAGGCGCGCTAACCGCACGCGTGAATCAGAGCAGGACGCACAGGAAAGAGCGGCTGTTCACCTGCAGCACCGGAGGGTAACGTACTCAACTTATACACCAAGAACAATTGAGTGACTAAACTCCAGACTGGACTGTTGTACAGTTACAAGTAGATATCTAACTTGGAGACAACGGTCCTTTATCCATCCTCACCAGGGACATGGACTTTATATACTTAATAGTGTATTAACAAAGAGCTCTGCGCGCATCCCAATCTTACTGATACATTGTATACAGTGACTACTATATACTATATACAATAACCCCTCCAATACAGGGTATTGTAGTGACTCCACATGCATAGTATCAGTGGCTTATGTGAGACTTAGATGAACCACATTGTTTATATACTGTATATAAGGTGTTGTTTTTAAATGCTGTCTACTATACCTGGTACCAACAACTCGATCTATTGTAGACCTAAGGCATCTGGGTCTATATGAACAGCTGTTGTATATAGGATCCTACTTAGTTTATGTTTTAAAATATGGTATATATTTTTTAAGTTAATTGTACTTTTTAAATTATTTTATTTACATCAATAAAGCATACCCCTATACCATACATAATCCCGATTGTGAGTGCTTATCTAGCAAAAACTATACGTTCCATTGTTATATCTGGCTGCATTTTTATTTATTTATTTTTTAATTTTGGGGCAAAAATAACTCAAGTTTGCCTGACGCTAACAGCACATGCACAGCGTGTGCATTAGAACGTTTCTGTAGTCTATATACCTGACATCCGTTGCTATTTTTTCTGCCATTAATTTAGGCCACAGTACCTGAGCTGAGGTTACTGTATAACGTTTGCGCAAGGAGGCACATATAGTGTAGGGATAGGATTTGGCTAGGCAGGGCTAGTTGTTCTGTTCTTTTATTTAAAAATATTATTTTTGTGGTGGGTTAAAAATTTCGCAAGGTTGCCTGACCTTAGCACCACCTTCTCAGCATCTGCTGTCTAACATTTGTGTATCCCAAATAACAGAAATCCGGTGTATTTTTTTCTGTGGCTATTGAAGGTGACATTACTAATGTTGCCGTGATTAGCGGCAGGAAAAAACGCAAAAAATGTCAGGTATATAGGAGAAACAAACATTGTCCTGCACATGTAATGTTGCCGTGATTAGCAGGAGAAAAAAAACACAAAAAATGTCAGGTATATAGGAGAAACATACAGTGTCCTGCACATGTAATGTCACCATGATTAGCGGCAGAAAGAAACGCAATAAATGTCAGGTATATAGGAGAAGCATACATTGTCCTGCACATGTAATGTCGCCGTGATTAGCGGCAGAAAAAAACGCAAAAAATGTCAGGTATATAGGAGAAACAAATGCTGCGCAGCTGGTGTTAAGATTAGGCAAACTTGCGCAAATTTTGACCATCAAGAATAACAATATTGCAGCCAGATATAACAAAAGTAATTAAAAGAACTTTTGGGTCTTTTCAATAGAACAACTAGTCCTGCCTAGCCAAATCCTATCCCTACACTGTCTGTGCCTCCTTGCACAAACATTATACATTATATGAATAATGGCAGAAAAAAATACACTGGATGTCAGGTATTTAGGATACAGAAAGGTTATACTGCACACGCAGCACAGGTATATGACATTACCTGCGCTGCGTCTGCTGCATAACGTTTGCTCATTCTAAATATTTCTGACATTCGGTGAAATTTTTCTGCTCATACACAAAAAAAAAATCTGCACTTTTGACAAACTTGCATATATACCATTTAATATGCGCAAGGCGAGCAGTAAGGGACAGGGAAGTGGGCGTGCTGCTGATGGTGGACACAGAGGCCATGGCTCTGGGTGCGGTGAAACTGTGTCTGCTGGCAGAGCACAAGACACAAAGTCATCCAAAACTCCTAGCTTCATGTCACAGTTTGGAGGGCGGCGCAAGACAGGTTCTTGTTAGGTCAACGTGTCAGGAGGAGGACCAGAGTGAGGTTAATTTTTTAGGTTAAAAAATTAGGGGTGAGGGCCTGCTGGTGAACCTCTTAAATATTTAAAGGCGAGGGCAGCCTAATAAGCAGTTTGGTATGATGAAGGAAGAGGAAGGGGTTCATGGAAATACAGTGTATTCAATACACCTTAAAAGCCACATTTAAAGTTCCTTTATGTTCAGCCGCTTTCCTCTGGTGGGGTAGTGAAGTCAGGGGCAATCCAGGCCTTGTTCATTTTGATAAGCGTCAGCATTTTCAGTTGACAGGCGGATGCGCTTAGCAGTTATTATGCCCCCAGCGGCACTAAAAACAAAACGCTGACGGCAGGGCAGGCCAGCACCTCCAAGGCAAGTTCGTGCCACTTGTCCAGCTTAGATACCCAATAATTATAAGGCACAGAGGGATCGCTGAGGACATTGACATTGTCAGCTAGGTACTCCTTTACCATTTTACAAAACTTTTCCCTCCTAGTTGTGACACTAGGCCGCTTATCAAAACTTTTTCCACATGCAGCGCTGTCTACCTTTATTGTGAGGAGGTAGAGTTCCAGCGTGTGCTCAGGTCACACAGCAGTCAGTGAACTGGCAAGTGTAAGCACTGCTGCAGCGTTGCCAGACTGGCGGAAGCTGTAGGTGACTTTCGGAAATGGGCACCTTCCCCAGCAGCTCAGGCAAATTGGTGTAGGTTTTGAGAAACCGCTGAACCACTAAGTTGAAGCAGTTGTTTGGCCTGAGGGAACTACTGACAGGAATGAGTCTACCTGTTCCTCCAACAGGAAGGACGAACAGGTAGACTCATTCCTGTCAGTAGTTCCAGGGTCCTATAGGGTCAGTTTGGTTTAGGTTCCTGTGTATGAACTCGCCTACCTTTGAGGCCTGTTCATACTGGTAGTCAATCAGCATTTCCTTTAGGAGGTGTCCATCTTCCTTCCTTAGTTTCCAGACCTAATCTCCTTTTCCTCCTACGCTCTGTGTGGTTTTCCCCCCACACCTGAGCGTGACAGTATGTGTGTGAGCTTGTCCAGCTCCAAAGCCGCCACCAAGTTGCAGCCGTTATCAGACACAACCACGCCTGGTTGTAGGTTGAGTGGCGAGAGCTACAGCTCAGCCTGGTCCCTTATACCCTGCCACAGCACTGTGGCGGTGTGTTGTTTGTCACCTAAGCAAATAAGTTTCAGCACAGCCTGTTGCCACTTCCCCACCGCTGTGCTACACTGCTTCCAGCTACTGACTGATGGCTGACTGGTGCTGCAAGATGTGAATTCCTAGGTGGAAGACCTGGAGGAGAAGGAGGGGTTGTAGCCGCTAATGTAGGTGGTGGTGGCGGAAATCCTGATGGAAGTAGGGCCCGCAATCCTTTGTGTCGGTTGCACCTGTGCCATCCCAGGGTATGACTCGCTCCCAGTCTCCACAGGGTTCACCCAGTGTGCCGTCAGGGAAATGTAGTGTCCCTGGCCAGAAGCACTTGTCCATGTGTCAGTTGTTAAGTGTTCAAAGACAAAACCACGGCACTCAGAATTACATGCAAAATTCGTGCTTATTTAATTTTCATAATTATCCATCCAATACACGCGGACTGAGGCCAACATTTTGGTCTTTTCACAGACCTTGATCACGGCCTAATGTAGTAAAAATAATTGTAACAGAATGAGTATACAATATTTGGTGGAGAGTATATAAAGACATATTAGTTAACAGTATAATATAGCAACGATGTCCATGTAGAAATGACATATTAAGTCCAAATGGAGAGTATAAAAGTCCAAGGTGAGGCGGGCGTCTTGAGATCACAGATGGGATGGAGGCTGAGTCCAATTGTGCTAATATACATAGAAAGCAAACAAATAAATAAGGGGGAGCTGTAATATGTATATGGACTATAAGCAATAGTCTATGACCCCTATTGGTGCATTAGTTTAGGCAGAACGAGCAAATCAGAAGGCAAAATTGTATTTGGAGGTCATTAAATCAGATAAAACTCACATAGGGAGATATGCAGAGGACCATATTATCGCCTCAGGTAATTATAAAATACTCAGTATGTGGCTCAAACACTGGTGGTCAGCGGAATACAGTAGAATGCTGTAATACATTGGTGGGCAATGGGGGACTTACCTACACGGCGTCCAGCGCTCCTGTTACACGGAGAATGCTGGCGTCTGTAGCGAGGTACGGGAAAAATAAGCGCGCGCTGCCCGGCGTCATATCCGGTTGTTAAGTGGACCTTCTCAGTAACTGCGTTGGTCAGGGCATGGGTTATGTTACGGGACACATGCTGGTGTAAGGCGGTGAGGGCACACCGGCAAAAATAGTGGCGGCTAGGTACTGAGTAATGAGGGACAGCCACCGCCATCAGACTGCGAAAAGCCTCAGTGTCCACAAGCCTAAATGGCAACATTTCCAGCCTCAGCAATTTGTACAGGTGTGCATTTAGTGCTATGGCCTGTGGGTGGGTGGCTGGGTATTTGAGCTTTCGTTCAAAGGACTGGGGTATGGATATATGTACGCTGCGCTTGGACACAGAAGTGGATGTGCTCGCTGATGGTGCTCGCGAGCGTCCAGGTGCAGGGCGGGAGGCATATGGGCCTGCATCTTTGCTAGCATGTAACACAGGGAAGAGGAGGCAGTCGTGTGACCCGCAGACACCGATTGTGGATCCAGGCGTTTGGCCCACCTATTAGGGTGCTTTGCTGCCATGTGGCGGATCATGCTGGTGGTGGTCAGGTTGCTGGTGTTCATGCCCCTGCTCATTTTGGTACGGCACAGGTTGCAAATGACAATTCTTTTATCGTCCACACTTGTTGGTGTGGCCTGCCTTCTCCCCCTCTGTACTGCTGTCCTTGCTCAGCTTGCCTCCTTCCCATGCCAGTGATTTCATCGTCCACTACTTCCTCTTCCACTTCTTCACTCTGGTCCTCCTCCTGACAAGTTGACCTTCAGTGCTGCTGACACTCAAAAACATTTGGGGTGAGGGTCTGCTGCTGATCTGACCATCTGAAACATTAGAGGCGAGTGCCTGCTGCTGAGCTGTGTAAAACATTCGGGGCGAGTGCCTGCTGCTGATCTGACTGTGTAAAACATTAGGGGTGAGGGCGTGCTGCTACTTGCGCTTTATGTACAAGTAAATATATGTTTCCTAACAATATTTTCTCTAAAATCAATAGAAAAACTGGGGGTCAGTCAGCACATCCAAGCATGCAGGTGCACGTCACAATGGTGTGGCTGCAAGATAGAAGAGTAAAACATAAAAAATGCAACAATTGTCTTGTTGGAAGATAAATCTCCGTCCTAGTCTCAGGTCTTTTGCAGACTCCAACAGGTTTTCATCCAGAATGGTCCTGTATTTGGCTCCATCCATCTTCCCATCAATTTTAACCATCTTCCCTGTCCCTGCTGATGAAAAGCAGGCCCAAACCATGATGCTGCCACCACCATGTCTGACAGTGGGGATGGTGTGTTCAGGGTGATGAGCTGTGTTGCTTTTATGCCAAACATATTGTTTTGCATTGTTTCCAAAAAGTTGGATTTTGGTTTCATCTGACCAGAGCACCTTCTTCCACATGTTTGGTGTCTCCCAGGTGGCTTGTGGCAAACTGTAAACCAGACTTTTTATGGATATATTTGAGAAATGGTTTTCTTCTTGCCACTCTTCCATAAGCTTTGGAATACTCTATATCACTATGGTATTTTGTGCTTTATCTGGTAGCGGTGTGCGGTTGCAATCTATGCATTTTCCTTTGACATGTATTTAGCCATAGCAACCAGCACCTGCACTCTGGGATGTGCTGACTGAAATTTCTCTTTTTTTCTTTGTAAGTCTGTACTGGAGGTGTGGCTACTCCATTTGGTCATGCACTCCTGACCAGCCCATTTGCCCCACAGGTTGTTTTTAATCAGTGCAACTATAAAGCCGAGTGATTCGGCATGCATGTTTGTGTCTGCACTCCTGAACTAGGGGAGGCCTTTGAAGCACCAGAAATGGCAAAAGGCAGAATGGATGCTACATGCATGTGGAACAAAACGCCCCCTGATTATATGGAAACCAAGTCTGGCACGTAACAGGTAGGAGATAGTGTTAGGTTCCCATTCTGCAGAGAACACCTTGACGATTTCGGTGAATGGGCTCAGATAATTTTGTACAAAATATATTTGTATATAAGAGTCTCTGATTTATTAAACAAGCATAGCATGAGCTTTGGAATACTGTATATCACTATGGTATTTTGTGCTTTATCTGGTAGCGGTGTGCGGTTGCAATCTATGCATTTTCCTTTGACTCTTCCATAAAGGTCAGATTTGTGAAGTGTTGGACTGATTGTTGTCCTATGGACAGACTCTCCCACCTCAGCTGTAGATCTCTGCAGTTCATCCAGAGTGATCATGGGCCTCTTGGCTGCATCTCTGATCAGTCTTCTCCTTGTTTGAGATGAAAGTTTAGAGGGACGGCCGGGTCTTGGTAGATTTGCAGTGGTCTGATACTCCTTCCATTTCAATATGATCGCTTGCACAGTGCTCCTTGGAATGTTTAAAGCTTGGGAAATCTTTTGGTATCCAAATCCTGAGACTATCACAGAGCAGGTGCATTTATATGGAGACTTGATTACACACAAGTGGATTCTATTTCTCTTCATCAGTCATTTAGGACAACATTGGATCATTCAGAGATCCTGAATCAACTTCTGGAGTGAGTTTTCTGAACTGAAAGTAAATGGGCCGAATAATTTTGCACGCCCCACTTTTCAGTTTTATTATTACAAAAAAAGTTTAAATGATCCAATAAATTTCATTCCACTTCACAATTGTGACCCACTTGTTGATTCTTCACCAAAAATTTAAAATGTTATATCTTTTTTTTTTTTGTAAGCCTGAAATGTGGCAAAAGGTTGAAAAGTTCCAGGAGGCCGAATACTTTCACAAGGCACTGTAAATAAATATCCAATTTATAAGCTCGCTTCATGTTATCCTAAGAACCCTGGGTCTCATGGTTTGTGAGTGTGAGGTAAGAAGGTTGATCGCAGTGACCAGGCGGCCTGGCGCTAGGCGAGATCCGTCACGCTCACTATAGTAGCCTGGTGAAGCCTCTGACGGACCTCAGCAAGAAGAAGCTGCCCACCGCAGTCGATTGGACCAATGACTGTGAGACAGCCTTTAGGGCGCTGAAGGCTACCCTTTCCAGCTCTCCTGTACTACAGGCAACCAACTTCACGCGGCTTTTTATAGTACAGACAGACGCCAGTGATTTTGGCCTTGGTGCAGTACTCGACACAGGTCGACACTACGTGTCACGACCATCCCGTTTTGTACCTGAGCCGGAAGCTACTGCCGAGGGAGGTGGCCTATTCCACAATGGAGAAGGAATACCTTGTAATTGTATGGCCCCTGCAGCGTCTGCAGCCCTACTTGTACAGGTGTGACTTCATTGTGGAGACGGACCACAACCCTCTAAGCTGGTTGCACACCACGAATGGAAGATTGCTACGCTGGAGCCTGGTGCTCCAACAGTACCAGTTTTCCGTTCGCCACAAGAAGGCCAGGAACATGGTAAGGCCAACGGGTTATCATGGCAAGGGGAGGTTGCGGACAGGCGCACGGAGGGAACACCGGAAAGTGGTACCCCCTAGAGACCTCTAAATGGGGGAGGTGTGAGGAATATGACTTATGATTCCCTGCCAACCCCCCTTTGTGTCACAGGAGACCAGCTGAGCAGGTGGGGTCTCTGCTGCCAGAGTGGTGAGTGAGGAACTTCGCACCTTTCTAGCCTGAATGGAGCCTGACTATTTTGCAGAAGGAAGCCTGCTAAGAATTTATAACCCCTCAGCAAATTCAAAGGGATTTCTGCAGCCGGGCCAGCGCTGCAATTTCATATGGATTTATGAAATTACGCCGTGACCAAGCCAATGGCCGAGGAAAGTTCTACGACCACGAAGACGAGCGGGATATAGCACTGTAACTTATAAGGTTCTAGGATCCACGGTTGGGGAGATATGTGTACCTCGTAGAAGAAACCCAGTAGCTTAGCTGCGTTTGGTCTCATAACATGCCTTGGCATGAGGTGGACCCACTGGCACAGGTTCCATCATGATCGGACCTACCAGTGGGATGTTATGGACCATAACAGGTTTTGGAGATTTTCCTGGCCCAGCTGGAGAGAGGGGGGAGTGTGACACCCCCGGGAGCAGATGGGACGGGGATGACAAAGGTATAATAATGCTGTCCTAAGCAGAGGCCAGCATCTTGTTCTAAGGAAAGGTCACCTGTACGGTGTTGGAATAGACCCAAGGAAACCGCTGACATCACCGCCTTTCACATGAATACAGCAAAGCACAACATCTGCTGGTAACTGATTACAGATTACAATCTGATAAACAGATTACAATCTGTTTATTCTGTTTGTACCCCCCTACTATCCTTGTAACTCTTATCGGACCATTGTACATATTATTTGTGTGTATAGTGTTTGTGTTTAGTGAGCCCTTGAGGTGATTAAATATATAATCTTGAGTTGTTCTGTTAATTGATCCACGAATCCCACGTCCGTGTTCTCGGTAATATTATTATATGCTACCCCGGGTTGGCTCCTGACCTGATATAATCCGTTAACGGACCAGACTTATATCAAACGAGCGCTAGTGGCAGTACTACTGGGCTGATAGACTTGGTTTTGCTGGTGATAGTGAAAAGGGACTCTCAGCCGGTCAGGATTGTGAGTGAGCGTAGCACCATGCAGGGATCTCGTGGGCTACCCTTTCTCCCTTCCTGTGCCCACGTGGACAGGAGGCATCTGTGGAAAACCGTGCTGTACGTAACCTTACACACCCCGAGGGGGCATGGAACGTGACGTGTTTATAGCATGGGATGGAACCGTACCACGTGATCCCCACGTAAGCACACGCAGGGCGGGACCACGGGGTGTGGTTCATCACAGTATGGTCCAAAAGTATTGCCTTATATGAATAACTAATCAAATTACTAGTTTCCATTTCCACTTCTTTGGTGGTGTGCCTCTTTTGTTTGTCTTTTGTTCCCTATAAGACTGTATGTTTTGATAATAAAGTTGGGAATTTGCATGAGACACGCAGCAGTGTCCTGTGTGAAATTCTCCCAAGCTCGTATATTCTTATATCTAATCAGGAGCTGTGTTGGTAGGGGAGAAACGCATAAATTACGCTCACAATTTCTGGCGCCCAAACAGGGACAGAGCTGAAAAAGCACTGACTAGAGAAACAGGGCGGATCAAGGGATAAGGACGGACAGATGGCAAAACAAGTTTGAGCAAAGGTAAGAAGTCTTGATTCTTACATTGCCCTCTGTTCCTTCTTTTCCATGCAATCCTCATCCCGGGTAAACTGTCCTCTCAGAGTTCGCTAGTGCTATATGCCTAGTTTCTGTGTAGCTCCCTCCAGTTTCTAGTGACAAAGAACTCTAAGGCCCTCCCACCATTGATGGTGTGAAAAAGTCTGGATACTTTGTGAGTGTATGGATCTGGTTTCCATCTGTGGGCTGGTTGCATTGTGTTTGTTTTTGTTGGTTTGCCTATTGTATTATTGTACTGAATGTACGAGCAAGAGAAGTAGTGTGCAGCAAATAGCAGATGTTGCTTTAAAATGTTTTCAGGGGTAGCCACGGTGAACACCCAAGAGCTTCTAATAAGTAGTTAAATAACTACAGGTTTCTGGCTTCCTAGTGTCAGGATTTTTGCACCCCCCGCTCCGGCTGATGTTATTTGCGGTAGTCAAGTGAGACGTAGTTACAAGGCTACAGGTTTCCGGCCTCCAGTTTGCGTCCATGCTGAAGCTGATGATATTTACGGTAGTCAGCAGAACTAAAGGTTTCTGGGCTACTAATGAATGGTAGGAGCCCCCACTGAAGACTGAGCTAATTTAGAGATGGGCAACACCTAATGTATGTAGAAAGAAACAGACAGGGATTCCAGCTACAAAAGTAGTAAGGAAGAGAGAATATAGACAGATAGTGAAGAACATCAGCAAGCTAATGAAAGCTGTAGACATGTTCTTTGCTTGCATGGACTTGGGATATGAACCAAGGAACGAGATGCATCAGAGGAGTTTAGGGACCACTTTTCTAGATGGGCTCTATAAGTCCATAAATGACGCCCTCACTACTGTCGGTCTTGAGTGGCATTCTATGGACCCATAGAGCTGGGCGATATGGCAAAAAAAAAAATCTCGTTTTTTTTTAAATTTTGGACGATTCACGATTTAAATCTCGATTTTCTTATGTTAGTGAAAATATAAAAAAATAAATAAAAAAAAGCCTACTGTGGCCCCACCAGACCTCACATCAGTCCACTGTGCTTCTTTCAGACCTCAGATCAGCCCACTGTGCCCCCATCAGACCTCAGATCAGCCCACTGTGCCCCCATCACACCTAACATCAGCCCACTGTGCCCCCATCAGACCTCAGATCAGCCCACTGTGCCCCCATCAGACCTCAGATCAGCCCACTGTGCCCCCATCAGACCTCAGATCAGTCCACTGTGCTCCCATCAGACCTCAGATCAGCTCACTGTGCCCCCATCAGACCTCAGATCAGCCCACTGTGCCCCCATCAGACCTCAGATCAGCCCACTGTGCTCCCGTCAGACCTCAGATCAGCCCACTGTGCCCCCATCAGACCTCAGATCAGCCCACTGTGCCCTCATCAGACCTCAGATCAGCCCACTGTGCCCCCATCAGACCCCACATCAGCCCATTGTGCCCCATCAGACCCCACATCAGCCCATTGTGCCCCATCAGACCCCACATCAGCCCATTGTGCCCCATCAGACCCCACATCAGCCCATTGTGCCCCATCAGACCCCACTGTGCCCCATCAGACCTCAGATTAGCCCACTGTGCCCCATCAGACCTCAGATTAGCCCAATGTGCCCCATCAGACCTCAGATCAGCCCAAGTGCCCCCTTCAGATCAGCCCAAAGTGCCCCCTTCTGACCTCTGATCAGCCTACTCTGCCACCATCATAATAATAAAAAAAAAATATCTCTCACCTGTCCTCCGCTGCGGCTCCTCTCCACGTCCGGCGCCCTTCTTCTTCTCCCGGCGCTGCACTGTCACCTGACTGTGTGCAGCGTCAGGTCAGAGTGCGCGCACTACGTCCTGACGGTGTACGCGGTCAGGACAGTGCGGCGCAGACCCGGAAAAGAAGAGGAGCGCCGGAGCGGAGCCGCGGCGCAGGACAGGTGAGAGGTTTTTTTTATTTTATTTGTCGGTCGCCATTTTTTAGGAAAATCGAATTCACGATTTTCCTAAAAAATGAAATCGTGAGGCTTGCAATGGGCGAATTAATCGAATTAATTCGATTAATCGCCCAGCCCTATGGACCCAGAGGACCTGGTGAAAGTCACAAAGGGGATAGAGCAAGATCAGAACAGGAGAAGAACTCGCCCTCTAGGAGTAGGCGTTGTGCAAACAGGTACTCCTCCTTCTGGGACCCCTCCTCCCAATCAAAACGCCCAAAAATCAGGGAGATAACAAGCGACGTAACTTTGCCTGTTATAACTGTCAGAAGCCTGGTCACATGTCTAGGAGCTGTTCATCCCCTTCCAAAGAGCAGGAAAATGCTGCCCCCCCCCACTGCCCCTCCTCCTCAAACCAAGATTAGGAAACAGGCAATCCAGTATCAGCTGTGTCCTTAAACACTTTAGCAGATTATCCCTTACTCTGGGTGATAAAGAAGTAGTCCTGTTTTTTTTGATTGATACTGGAGCAGCCAAGACAGTTGTGCACAGCAAACATGTCCCTCCTGACTTAGGCTACTTCCACACTAGCGTAAGTACGGATCCGGCGGGTGAAGGGACCCGCCGGATCCGTACTGAGTAATACAACCTTGCGGATCCGTAATTCCGGATCCGGTTGTATTAGCTTTTAAACGGATCCGGAATAACCTCTATTGAAAGTCAATGGAGGACGGATCCGTTTACAAGTGTGTCCACACCAAACGGATCCGTCCCCATTGACTTGCATTGGGGGTCATTCCGGATCCGTTTAGGTGCGGATAACTAGTACGGAGAGCAAACCGCAACATGTTGCGGTTTGCTCTTCGGTCTGAAGACTGAACGGAATGCTTTCAGGAGCATTCCGTTGTCTTCAGTTCAGTTTTGTCCCCATTGACAATGAATGGGGACAAAACTGAAGCGTTTTATTCCGGTATTGAGCCCCTATGACAGAGCTCAATACCGGAATATATAAACGCTAGTGTGAAACTAGCCTTAGGCTACTTTCACAGTAGCGTTTTTTTTCCAGTATTGAGTTCCGTCATAGGGGCTCAATACCGGAATAAAACGCTTCAGTTTTGTCCCCATTCATTGTCAATGGGGACAAAACTGAACTGAAGACAACGGAATGCTCCGTTCAGTTCAGTTGCGTCCCCAGGCCGGAGAGCAAACTGCATCATGTTGCATTTTGCTTTACGTCCTGGGGATCCGGAACAAGACGGATAGAAACCGGATCCCAGCGATGTTAAAGATAATAGAACTGGATCCGTTCATAACGAATGCACACGAATGCACACGTGTATTATCAGTAACGGAAGCGTTATTGCTGAACCCTGCCGGATCCAGCAATAACGCTAATGTGAAAGCAGCCTTAATCTCTACGGACGCCCATCCTTGTTTAGGAGTGGATAGGAAAGTAGTACACTCCCCTTTAACTGAACACATCCATGTTAGATTTGCCCATAACCAAGATGTGCTTGCCCGGTTGCTGGTCAGTGACACAAAGTACGTGCCAGCATCTCATTCTAGGAGGATGGCACTGTGAAACTAACAGGTGCCCTCAATGAGCAGGAACTTTGTTTGTTGGCCGTTAGTGATAAGACACCCATGTCCATGTTTGTGTCAGTACTTCCAATAGATGAGAAGGAATCTCTGATTGTGGGACTACCGGACCATCTGTGGGCACTTGACTTCCTAGGAAGATACAGAATCCCTTCAGTATGGCAAAACCAGATGCCATATTTCAAACAGTTCGATATCCCTTGTTGTAATCCCTTGTAACACTCCTTTGTACCAAGTGAGAAGGGCAAACCCACTCAGTACCGGATGGTACATGACCTACGTGCTGTCAATAAAGCCATAGTTTTTAACACCCCCATTGTGCCCAATCCACACACCTTGTTGGCTCAGGTTCCCACTTCTTCTATCCACTTCACTGTGATTGATTTGGCAAATGCTTTTTTTTAGTACATCCAGACAGTTGGTATTTGTTTGCTGTCACACATGAGAGTAAACAGTATACCTGGGTGGTGTTGCTGCAGGGGACCCAGAACTTTCCCAGTAGGTGTACTGCAGCCATGTCACAAGTTTTGTCAGATTAGAACTTACCACATCTGGAAATTGTGCTACAGCAATATGCTTTGCTGTCCCTCCAGGGACATTTGTGTACAGGCTTTCCTGTCACTCCTGTCCCTTTTGGCTAATCATGGCTGCAAAATGTCAGATATGAAACTTCAGTTTTGCTGCATTACTGTTACCTTTCTGGTGATTGCATTTCACCTGGGGTCAAACATCTCACCCCTGAACATAAGAAGGCTGTGGAGGACATCCCTTTACCCAGAAACATGAATGCAGGATATTTTTGGGCCTTGTATACGCAATGCCTCAAGTTTGAGGCAGCCTCTTTATGATAGTTTATAAAACAAAATAAAAATAGACATATTATGTATTGACGTGTCTGTAACAACCTGCTCTATAAAAAATATCACATGCTATGCCCTCTCTGGTAAATGCTGTAAAAATAAATAAATTAAAAAAAAAAACATGTACCTAAACAGCCATTTTCTAGTCATCTTGCCTGGTGTAATACCATGCGATCAAAAAGGTGTATGTACCCCAAAAGGGTAACAATCAAACCGTCATCTCATCCCACAAAAAATGAGATCCTACCTAAGACAGTTGCCCACAAAATAAAAAAAAATGTCTCTCAGTAAATGGCTACATAAAAACAATATTTTATGCTATTCAAAAATGCTTTCACTGTGTAAAACTTAACAAAAATCATCGATATATTACGTATTGCATGTCCGTAACAACCTACTCTATAAGAATATCACACAATATACCCTGCCAGGACCTTCCTTGCACAGGGGCCCTCTGCTGTCTGTGTCCGCCCCTGGCCAGAACAGTCATTTTTTGTCACCTCGCCTTACAAAATACATAATATCGAGTGATCAAAAAGTCATATATACCCTGGGGACGGAGCTTGCGTCCCGGGCCCCAGGGCCTACCAAACATGCCACCTCCTATATGGCGTGAGAATCCAAGATGGCGCCCACTACACTACGCGCTGCCGGACACAAAGCCTCTGATAATCCTGCCTCAGCTCACAGTAGGGATGATCCCTCAGAAGTGATGGCCTCATGTCATCCTCCCTCGCAGATGCCCTCTAACCACTTAGTACTGACCTCTCAGACATCAAGCAAGATGTCCGGCATATAGGCCGCAAGGTCGAATCCCTTGAAGAGGCCCAATCTCCTATTATTCAACATCAAGCAGCGGTTGTTCACAGCCTAACCTACTGCCAGATCCATATTAACATGTTACATACTGCTCTGGAGGATCAGGAGAACCGTGGGCGGCGTAATTACTGGGTATCCCAGAATCTATAGCCCCCATTGATATACATAACACTGTGGTCCAAATATGCCTATCTGTACTGGGCCCCGATTCGGCGCATGAAGTTATTCTGGAGAGGACGCACAGAGCCTTGAGGCCCATACCGTGGCCATCAGAACCACCGCATGATGTAATCTACAAATTTTTACACTTTCAAGTGAAGAAAAGGTTCTCGCCGATGCACGCAACTCTTCTTCCCCGAACTGGGATGCAAACCCCATCGCTATATTTCAAGATCTAGTCCAGTCAACACTGAAGAAACGGATAGCCTTAAAACCTCTAACTGACTGGCTGTGATCTAACGATCTTATATAGATGGACCTTCCAATTTGGCCTTTCCTTTTTGTTTGAGGGATGTCGACTTGCTATATCATCATTTACAGACTTGGAAGCTGTTTATGAACATCTAAAGATCTCATCTCTTAAAACTGAAAATTAGGACATAGTCCAAGATCTGGCTTCACGCCCAACCCTCCCCATTGTCACACCTTGGGAACAACACACACCTAGGCATCAGAGAAACAGAAGAGGATCTTCCATGTCAACACCTAGAAGATTGCCTCTGGATGACTCCTAAAAACCTGCTGGGCTTCTTTGCCGTTGTATGAACCATGCTTTGTGACTTCTCTTAATCCTATCCTTCTGATATTCCTTTTTCCAATCTTTTTTCCTTCTCCCTTTCCTCCTTTATGACCTTTTTTTTCTCTAAATGATGCAGATACACTATGGCATACAGCAAATGCTTATGCTCTGGATATCCCCATAGACTTTGAGTCGATATAGTCCATCATTATTTTAAGGGTGTCTTATTATGGTACACATAATTACCCCCCTTCTTAATTACATGTGCTTTCTGAGTACTTCTTGTTGTTACTTTCTAGTCTGGGTCCCTGGACTCCTGTTTTTACCTAAGTTATGTTTTGTTTGGTCTATTTGTCTTTCTTTTTTTTTCATTACACAGGTACTTCACAATTTTCTTTCTGATGTTACATGATGCGAGACGGTGGTGGTCCAAGCCAACTGCTCCGCTCCGAGAGGCCAAGATCCCCCCATCTGTCAATCCTCAATGTGGTATTTAAATTTATCCCAATGCATTTCTACTCCATAACACCTAACTATAATGGCTGACCTGTGTAGCCTCATACAATGTTAAAGGCTTTAATTCCCCTTAAAAACGCAGCCAGATTTTCTCATTTTTGAAGAGGGAGAAGTGCTCAGTTCTTCTGCTTCAAGAGACTGATTTTAAGTTCAACCACTATCCTAATTTCTCCCTCTCATATTTTTTGCATTGGTTCTATGGCCTCAAGGGGCGTGAGGATTGGGTTCTAGAAAGATGTCCCATTTCAGTATTGCTACCATTTGCAAGATGCTGAGGGCAGATATATCATGTTAAAAGGTTTAAAGGGGTTTTCCAGGATTTTACTACTGATGACCTATTCTCAGGATAGGTCATCAGTATCTGATCGGTGGGGGCCCACCCACCGATCAGCTGTTTGAGAAGGTACCGGCGCTTCTGTACAGCGGCTGTGCTTGGTATTGTGCTCAGCCCCATTCACTTGAATGGGGCTGAGCTGCTCCTGGGCCACGTGACCGATGAACAAATTTCATAACATCTCTACTTATTAACAACTGAAATACTGTATTTATGGCATATTGAATATACAGTATATACCATTGTTAAAGTAACAGACTCCATCTTGTCACAATTGTTAATGTAGCTAACTCCATCTCTTTTCTAAGCAAACTTTTCTAAACTGCTTAAGGACATTCCAGTATGAGGTGTGGGAGGGGGGTGGTGGGCAACAATACTGGTTTAGGTTGCCAAGGGCTGAAGGCGAGACCACACAAACCTCGTCCACACATTCCACCATAACCTGCTCGTTCTGTCCTGACATGAGGCTGTCATGCCGTGTCATCTGTAATCTGATTGGTCAGTGTCCTATATCATAAATCTTTGATTGGCTTTGTGTTTGTGTATTTGTGTATAAATAAACACTGAGGAAGGGGAAACCCGGACTCTATTGTACACCAACTCTGTGTGTGCTTGATGTCCCCCGGCCGGTGAATCGCTTGAACCTTGACAACTTCATTTTCAGTAGAGGAAGCTACTCTAACACCATTAATGTCTAGTTACACCTCCAGGACTCCCATCTAATAGGCGAATACATGAAAAATACATGTGAGCAGCTACAAGACAAAGTTATATATGTCTGTTACCAGATGCTTAGGGGCCGCATGGAATGGTATCAAAGGCCACATGTGGCCCCAGGGCCGCAGTTTGTGCACCTCTGCTCTAAACGGTTCACCCAGGGGCGTTGCTGGCTAAAAGATTCAGGGCCTGGGCCCCTGATGTTTCCTCCCAGGTCCTGAATGTCCTGCCTGCCTGTTAGATACAATTATATTGCCATCCTCAGGACGGCAATACAATCGAATCTAAACCACTGCACCAAGATGTAGGACCTGTGGTGACATCACAGGTCATGTGATCGTGCAGTAGCTGAGAAGGACCTGCGATGATGTCACTGGTCACATGTCATCATGTGACCAGTGCAGGAGAGGCTCCACAGAAGAGAACTCTAGGGGGAAGAAACTCTGCTGAGGTCTGCTATAAGGACAGGTAAGTGAAGAGAGAGTAATGCTGGGAGTTGTAGTTATTTAACTGGGACTGTATGTTAGGGATTAAGAGAGGGATTTTATTTACATGGGACTGAATGTTCAGTGGGTGAGCCTATTAACTTGGGACTGTATGTTGGAGGGGGCTGTGGGAGGGAGTGATGTTATTTACATGGAACTCTACGGCGGAGGGTGGGAAAATAATTTTATTTACATGGGACTGTATGGTGGAGGGGCTGAGGAATCATCATTGCTGAGGGCACTAAAGGGAGGAATACTACAGGGGGCATTATAACAGGAGGGGGCGATATAAATACTGGGGCACTGTAGGGGTATTATAAATCCAGGGGACATTATAGATGTTCTTATTACTAGTGGGGGCTCTATAGGATGGTCTTATAGATCCACCTTATTTCTACTAAGAGCACTATGGGGTGGGGGTGGGGGTTATTACTACTTAGGGCTCTGTAGAGAGCTTTTTTACCACTGGGGAACAATAGATGGCCTTATTTCTTATGGGCGCTCTGTGAGGGCATTATTAATACTGTGGGGCTCTTCTACTAATGGGGGCACTCTAGGAGAGCATTATCACTGTTGGGTCCAATAGGGGGCAGTATTACTAATGAGGGCATTCTAGAAGGGGATTACTATTGGTGGGACTATGAGGAGCACTATTACTATGGTGGGGGGGCACTGATATTTCTTCAGGATAGTATTTGGAGGTTTTGGAGGGGCACAGCGAGGAGCAGGATAACACTGTGGGGGCTCGAGGATGGGGGATGACGATAGAAATGTGAGGAAGCTAAGATGTCCGTGTGTCACACTCTGCAGAGACGAGGCTGAGAGAAGATGTCCGGACCAAATGGAGAAGATCTACATCAGTGGAGACGTCACCTGGAGGCCCTGGATGTGAAAGGTAAGTGCTGCTGCGGAATGGGGGGAAGGTGATCGACTTAGAGAATTGGGCTATATGCATTGGGGCTTGGGCCCCGGATCGTTTGAGACTCTAGCAACACCCCTGGGTTCACTGCTGCTGGACTAGACTATTTATTTCAAAAGAACACCTTTAATTTTGTATTCTCCCTATGCTTCTCTCTGACCATTCTCCTGTGTTCCTCACCATCTCGGCCCCCGAACCTAACCAGGCATTTGTTTAGCTGGCGCCTTAACGAACAGCTGATCTCCTTGGGCGAGTATCAGGTATGCTCATAAAAGCTCCTAGATGACTTTTTCTCTCTCAACTCTCTGCCAAGGACATAACCACATGTGCTGTGGGACACTCACAAGGCCTTCATGAGTGGACAATTCATAAGCATGGGCTCCCATCTCAAAAAAGTAGGGAAGGAACATGTGGACACTCTCCTGTCTAAGATCCAACACCTTGAGACCGTTCATAAGCTGTCATTGCTTAAAGCCCATCTATCTGACATAACACCCTCCGTGCCAAACTAAAAGACCTCTTGAACACCAATGCAGCTAAGTACTTTCTTCATTTACAATATAAATACTTTGTTCATGGCGATAGATCATCTAAATTCATGATGCAACGAAATCACAAAACTATATCCACAGGATAAAGGTACTGGGGGTGGAGAAGTTCTCATCACTGCTCCGATCGCAGAACAATTCTAGAAGTTCTATCACTCCCTCTACAATATTGCAGACTCTGAGTGTGGTGATGGGGCTTCCCCTTCCATTGACATGATCAATACCTTCCTACATTCCCTAAAACTCCCCTCCCTGTCAGATTCACAAGCAGACCTGTGGCAGTCCCCATTCACAGCGACAAAATTCGCAACTGCTATTAAGCAACTGCCCAATGTGAAATGTCCTGGTCCGCATGACCTTCCTGCCCTTTAATACAGCACCTTTAGTAATACTCTAATCCCCTATTTGCAACTCATCCCTGCTGACCCCGACCTATCTCCTTACTAAATTTAGATTTAAAACTAGTGGCAAAGATGCCAGCTACCCTTTTCTCCCAATTCCTCCCCTTGTTGATAGATAGAGACCAGGTTGGCTTTGTGTGGGGTAGAGAGGGCAGGGATAACACAACCAGAGTACTTAATTCTCTATACCAGGGATGGGGAACCTACGGCCCACCGGGTCATTACATCCAGCCCCTAACTCCCTGCACCGCATAGCACTGTGAGAAGTACTGCGTATATTCGGCTGTCTACCATAAGCAGCGCTTCTACAGAAGCCGCGGTGTTTGTAGAAGTACCGTGAGATGCGGTGGCTTCTGTAGAAGTGTACAAGTGCTGCTCCTAATTGGCAGACGGCCGAATGTACGCAGCGCTCCACAAACATCTTGAGTAGTGATGAGAGAAGACACATCACTTCTCGCAATGTAGAGCTCCTCCCATCCATGCTTTGGCGCCATAACCCTGAAGTAACTGACAACAGCAGAGCTGAAAGTGACTGCTTTGTCCGCATCTAGCAACCTAGTCAGAAAGGGACAGTTGAAAAGGCAGGGACAGTGGCAGGGAGAGTTGAAGCTTAGGGAATACCTCCTGGACCCCTCTGAGTTTATGTTGGCAGCTATTAATTGCCAAAAATATATACAGAGAATTAAATATTACTGCAGGGTCCATTTTGTGCTGTAGGAATACAGCACATTTTTTTCATTAAGCGCCTGTCAGTGCCAAACCAGTTTATTTTTAAAAGTGCTTTTTGTTAGTAGCACCTGAGAATATATAGTGCTCGTGTTTGTTTTTTATTAAGGCGCAATTTCTGTCAGAGTCAAAGTGGTTTATTTTTAAAAGCACTTTTTGACCTGCAAGTAGTAGCAGCACACATTTATTCTTTGGAGGCTAAAAGCGCATTAACCCTCTGTTGAGGTATTCCTGTTATCCCTGAGAATACTGTATAGCGCTCGTGTTCTTTTATTTTTTATTATTTATTATTTTATTTATTTTTTTATTAAAGCGCAATTTCTGTTTCTGCAAAACCATTTTGTTTTAATAAACATATAAAAGCACTTTTTGTTCTGGAAGTAGTAGCGGCACACATTTATTGCTTGGAGTGTAAAAGCACATTAATCCTCTGCTGAGTCGTTTCTGTTATCCCTGGTAATATAGTGCTCTTGTTCTTTTCTTTTTTTTATTATTATTAATTAAAGCGCAATTTCTGTTAGCGCAAAACCATTTTGTTAAATAAACATATAAAAGCACTTTTTGTTCTGGAAGTAGTAGCGGCACACATTTATTACTTGGAGTGTAAAAGCACATTAACCCTCTGCTGAATCATATCTGTTATCCCTGAGAATATATTGTGCTTTTTTTTTTTTTTTTTTTTTTTTTAAATTGAAGAGCAATTTACTGTCTGTTAATGCCAAACCAGTTTGGTGAATTATATATGCGACTCATGTGACTGTTGTTTTCGTCTTTACAAAAGCAAGTGTGTGCCTCGGGGTGAACTATAATAAGGCACAATTTTTTGTCTACATTTGTATATTACAATATGGTACTGATCCAACAATCCTAAAATGGCGCTTGAAAAGAAAAGTTGATACCGAGTGTTCATCTTTCCAAGAGAAATGGACAAATTATTATTTTTGTGTTGAAGTTAAAGGCAAACCTGTGTGTCTAGTTTGTGGTGAATCATTAGCAGTAATGAAAAAAGCCAATCTGGAGCGTCAGTACAGCTCAAAACATGCTAACCTCAATTAATTGGGAGGCCAACTATGTCAAGATAAAATAAATGCTCTACAGCGGAGATTGGAATCACAACAAGCCGCTTTTACTAGGCCGCGATGTGACAGAGATAACATTAATCACAAAAGTTATGTAGTGAGCGAGCTAATAGCAAAGAAGCTGAAGCCTCATATAGAGGGAGAGTTTGTGAAAGAGTGCATGGTGGCTGCCGCGGAGTTGTTGGCACCAGACAAAGTAATTATTTTAGAATGTTAGTTTGTCTTGTAGAACTGTCTCAGATCGGATTACTGACTTAGCACAAGATATTGAAAAAACACTGAAGAATTCTGCAGGAGATTTTGAATTTCTCTCTCTTGCTCAACAGACATAACAAATACTGCCCCATTTTTGTTCATGGGATAACTGCAGAGTTTGTGAGACAAACTACTGTCACTGGAAGCCATGCATGGCACTACAAGAGGTGAAGACTTGTTTGAGAAACTTGTTTTATCAATGACAAAATTTGGCCTTGCTACAGATGGAGCTCCAGCTATGGTTGGCTCCAAAAAAGGATTAATTGCATTTGCCAAGAAAAAACTGAATTGTTTCGGTCTTGATCCAAGCGATTTAATTATATGCCACTGCATCATACACCAAGAAAGTCTCTGTGCGCAGTCTTTGCGTCTCAACAATGTGATGTCAACGGTAGTGTTGTGCATAAATGTTATCAAACGCAGAGGGTTTAACAACCACCAGTTTAAGGAGTTACTGAATGATCTTGACTCTGAGTACGGTGATCTTGTTTATTACTGTGAAGTGGGGTGGTTGTGTCATGGGAACATGCTCATGAGGTCTTACGAACTGCGGAATGACGTCCAGCAGTTCAGGGACATGAAGGAAAAGCCTGTCAGAGAGCTCAATGATAGCAGGTGGTTATGTGATTTAGCGTTCATGGTGGACATTACCAAGTACCTCTAAGAGCTCAATGTCAAGCTGCAGGGCTCCAGACAGCTTCTAAGCTCGTTGCTTTCAAACGTGAAATCATTTGAAGGCTGTGGAAAGTGCAACTTGAAAAGAATAACATGGTGCATTTCCCCACTCTGGAAGAACGAAAACCTTCTATGACATTGAGTATGCTGGTGAATGTGCAAAACTTATTGAGGCACTTGAAAGGATTCAAGGATGTAAAAAGTAAACAAATGGAACTGAAGATCTTAGCTACACTTATGTAGAACCATTAGATGTGCCTGCTAACCTATAATTGAGCATACATAAGTAATGATGAATTTCCCACTTTAAAGGGCTTCTGTCACCAGTTTTTTCGGTATGAATCAGGCTGACATTAGAGATGTGCTAATGTCACCTGATTCCAAATATATATCGGTTTTATTTACTGGTGCCCCCATTTTTATATAAAATGAACTTTTATTTTATGCTAATAAGGCTTCTAGGTGCAAAGGGCGTTACCTCTGCTCCTAGAGGCTCTGTTGATTGACAGGACCAGGCAGAGAAGAAACACTCCATTCACCATAGCTTTCAAGGACCTTCAATGATGTCATGACCATGTGATCAGTCACATGGTTTAGGAGGAGACAGGCTATTTGTGTGATCCTAACCATGTGACTGATCACATGGTCATGACATCATTGAAGGTCCTTGAAAGCTATGGTGAATTGAGTGTTTCTTCTCGGTTGTTCCTAGATTGTACAGGCTGTGTTGAGTGGCACGCCGCAGCCCATACATTCTAGCCATTTCAGCAGTGAAGTGCCTAGAATGTACAGAGTTCTTTGAGTTTTGCACTGCAGCCCATACATTCTAGTCTCTTCAGAGCTGAAATGCCTAGAATGTATGGGCACTTTTGAGTCTCCTCCATGTAGCCTGTACATATTAGACTGTTCCTTACTGAAAAGCCTAGAATGTGCAGCCTCCTTGGAGAGTCTCATAACCCATACATTCTAGTTTCTTCAGCACTGAGGTTCCTACAATGTACTGGCTCCTTTGAGGATTCAGAGATCCAGAGACAGCAATGTTTTCCCTCATTTATTGATTACAAATACTAATCACAAATTTACTTTAGGGCTCATTCACACAACCGTATTTTTCTTTCTGTGTCTGCTCCATTTTTTGCGGACCGTATGTGGAATAATTTATTTCAATGGGTCCCCCCCAAAAAACGGAAGGTCTGCCGCGTGCATTCAATTTCCGTATGTCCGTATTTCCGTTCTGCTAGATTATGACTCTTGTCCTATTATTGTATGAGACATTCCTGCAGACCCTATGGGAGGTTCTCCCTGCAGGCCATACACGTGAGGGCTCTTTCACACTTGCGTCTAGGGTTCCGTTCCAACTTTCCGTTATAACGATGTTATAACGGAAAGAAACGGAATCCCTATGACGGCCATCAAAACGGACACCTCTAAGAGGCAGTCCGTTTTGATCCGTCTCCATTCAAGTCTATGTGCCAGCATAACGGATACTTATGGTGTCCGTTATGCTGGACGGAAAATAAAGTTCTGTCGACAGTAATTTATTTTCCGTCCAGAATAACGGACACCATAAGTATCCGTTATGCTGGCACATAGACTTGAATGGAGACGGATCAAAACGGACTGCCTCTTAGAGGTGTCCGTTTTGATGGCTGTCATAGGGATTCCGTTTCTTTCCGTTATAACGGAAAGTTGGAACGGAACCCTAGACGCAAGTGTGAAAGAGCCCTTAACCTGTTCAGTACTGAAATGCCTAGAATGTACAGGCTCCTTTGTGATGCTCCCTCCACTTTAGTGTAATCTGTATTTGAAGTGCTCAGACTTCATGATGTGTTCCTGCAGACCCTATGGGCTCCTTTGAGGTTCTCTCTGCAGGCCATACACTTGAGCCTTTTCAGTACTGAAATGCCTAGAATGTACTGGCTCCTTTGTGATGCTCCCTCCACTTTAGTGTAATCTGTATTTGAAGTGCTCAGACTTCATGATGAGTTCCTGCAGACCCTATGGGCTCCTTTGAGGTTCTCTCTGCAGGCCATACACTTGAGCCTGTTCAGTACTGAAATGCCTAGAATGTATAGGCTCCTTTGTGATGCTCCCTCCACTTTAGTGTAATCTGTATTTGAAGTGCTCAGACTTCATGTGTTCCTGCAGACCCTATGGGCTCCTTTGAGGTTCTCTCTGCAGGCCATACACTTGAGCCTGTTCAGTACTGAAATGCCTAGAATGTACAGGCTCCTTTGTGATGCTCCCTCCACTTTAGTGTAATCTGTATTTGAAGTGCTCAGACTTCATGATGAGTTCCTACAGACCCTATGGGCTCCTTTGAGGTTCTCTCTGCAGACCATACACTTGAGCCTGTTCAGTACTGAAATGCCTAGAATGTACAGGCTCCTTTGTGATGCTCCCTCCACTTTAGTGTAATCTGTATTTGAAGTGCTCAGACTTCATGATGTGTTCCTGCAGACCCTATGGGCTCCTTTGAGGTTCTCTCTGCAGGCCATACACTTGAGCCTGTTCAGTACTGAAATGCCTAGAATGTACAGGCTCCTTTGTGATGCTCCCTCCACTTTAGTGTAATCTGTATTTGAAGTGCTCAGACTTCATGATGTGTTCCTGCAGACCCTATAGGCTCCTTTGAGGTTCTCTCTGCAGACCATACACTTGAGCCTTTTCAGTACTGAAATGCCTAGAATGTACAGGCTCCTTTGTGATGCTCCCTCCACTTTAGTGTAATCTGTATTTGAAGTGCTCAGACTTCATGATGTGTTCCTGCAGACCCTATAGACTCCTTTGAGGTTCTCTCTGCAGGCCATACACTTGAGCCTGTTCAGTACTGAAATGCCTAGAATGTACAGGCTCCTTTGTGATGCTCCCTCCACTTTAGTGTAATCTGTATTTGAAGTGCTCAGACTTCATGATGAGTTCCTGCAGACCCTATGGGCTCCTTTGAGGTTCTCTCTGCAGACCATACACTTGAGCCTTTTCAGTACTGAAATGCCTAGAATGTACAGGCTCCTTTGTGATGCTCCCTCCACTTTAGTGTAATCTGTATTTGAAGTGCTCAGACTTCATGATGTGTTCCTGCAGACCCTATGGGCTCCTTTGAGGTTCTCTCTGCAGGCCATACACTTGAGCCTTTTCAGTACTGAAATGCCTAGAATGTATAGGCTCCTTTGTGATGCTCCCTCCACTTTAGTGTAATCTGTATTTGAAGTGCTCAGACTTCATGTGTTCCTGCAGACCCTATGGGCTCCTTTGAGGTTCTCTCTGCAGACCATACACTTGAGCCTTTTCAGTACTGAAATGCCTAGAATGTACAGGCTCCTTTGTGATGCTCCCTCCACTTTAGTGTAATCTGTATTTGAAGTGCTCAGACTTCATGATGTGTTCCTGCAGACCCTATGGGCTCCTTTGAGGTCCTCTCTGCAGGCCATACACTTGAGCCTGTTCAGTACTGAAATGCCTAGAATGTACTGGCTCCTTTGTGATGCTCCCTCCATTTTAGTGTAATCTGTATTTGAAGTGCTCAGACTTAATGATGTGT
The DNA here is from genome assembly GCA_900303285.1 of Rhinella marina. NCBI lineage: Eukaryota > Metazoa > Chordata > Amphibia > Anura > Bufonidae > Rhinella > Rhinella marina. The sequence goes on from ONZH01015195.1 coordinate 60,869, forward strand.
TCCTGCAGACCCTATGGGCTCCTTTGAGGTTCTCTCTGCAGGCCATACACTTGAGCCTTTTCAGTACTGAAATGCCTAGAATGTACTGGCTCCTTTGTGATGCTCCCTCCACTTTAGTGTAATCTGTATTTGAAGTGCTCAGACTTAATGATGTGTTCCTGCAGACCCTATGGGCTCCTTTGAGGTCCTCTCTGCAGGCCATACACTTGAGCCTGTTCAGTACTGAAATGCCTAGAATGTACTGGCTCCTTTGTGATGCTCCCTCCACTTTAGTGTAATCTGTATTTGAAGTGCTCAGACTTCATGATGAGTTCCTGCAGACCCTATGGGCTCCTTTGAGGTTCTCTCTGCAGACCATACACTTGAGCCTGTTCAGTACTGAAATGCCTAGAATGTACTGGCTCCTTTGTGATGCTCCCTCCACTTTAGTGTAATCTGTATTTGAAGTGCTCAGACTTCATGATGTGTTCCTGCAGACCCTATGGGCTCCTTTGAGGTTCTCTCTGCAGGCTATACACTTCAGCCTTTTCAGTACTGAAATGCCTAGAATGTAAAGGTTCCTTTGTGATGCTCCCTCCACTTTAGTGTAATCTGTATTTGAAGTGCTCAGACTTCATGATGTGTTCCTGCAGACCCTATGGGCTCCTTTGAGGTTCTCTCTGCAGGCCATACACTTGAGCCTGTTCAGTACTGAAATGCCTAGAATGTACAGGCTCCTTTGTGATGCTCCCTCCACTTTAGTGTAATCTGTATTTGAAGTGCTCAGACTTCATGATGAGTTCCTACAGACCCTATGGGCTCCTTTGAGGTTCTCTCTGCAGGCCATACACTTGAGCCTGTTCAGTACTGAAATGCCTAGAATGTACAGGCTCCTTTGTGATGCTCCCTCCACTTTAGTGTAATCTGTATTTGAAGTGCTCAGACTTCATGTGTTCCTGCAGACCCTATGGGCTCCTTTGAGGTCCTCTCTGCAGGCCATACACTTGAGCCTGTTCAGTACTGAAATGCCTAGAATGTACAGGCTCCTTTGTGATGCTCCCTCCACTTTAGTGTAATCTGTATTTGAAGTGCTCAGAATTCATGAAGCATTCGTATAGACCACATAGGCTTCTTGGAGATTCTCTCTGCACATTTTTGAGAATAGCCTGTACAGTAAGGCTACTTTCACACCTGCCTCAGTAGGATCCATTTGTGAGATCCATCCCAGGGTCTCACAAACGGTCCTGAACTGACCTGTTTTATCCTAATGCATTCTGAATGGATAAGAATCCGTTCAGAATGGATCAGTTTGCCTCCGTTCCGTCTCCATTCCTCTCTGGAGACGGACTAACTTAAGTGCTCACACCCAACTGTAGGTTAGAAGACAAAATGCCTCGGTGAGAAGTAGAGGCTATAGCTATTGCAAATACCTAGTGTGATGATGGAAGCAATGACCAGTGCCATCAGGAATAGCTATAGCACCAAGTGCCAGCATGAAGGCAATACCTGGTGGAGATATAACATCTATTGAAAGAGTAAAATGAGAAGCAAATGAAGATGCAATCACAACACCTGGGACCAGTATAGATTGGGGAATCCAGTAGAAGCTACAGCATGTGAGGCCAGTGGCTTCATCGTGGTGTGAAGGTAATGTAGTAGAAACCACAGATACAGTAGTACCCAATGCAAATTCATCAGGTGAGGAAGGAAGCAGCATGGTTGCTATTACTGCTATCAGACACCCCAGAAAAGAACCACACAGAACTACACAGCATCTAGGGCTAATATAAATAGTCCATATGAGAAGGAGGCCGTAGTATTTAATGCTAGTGCAACACTTCATATGAGATCATGCAGTAGTAACCACAAATGTGTTGGTCCGGCACCTGACGAGGTGGCCATATAGCAGTATACATGGTATGCACTGCTAGCATAAATACTCTGTCTGAGGAGGGGAGGCACACAGTACTTTTATGAATCTGGCTTTAAATTCACCACGTGAGGAGAATGTTATATAGTATTGCTAGCACAAATATGGTGAGGCCACACAGTAGTAGACAGGGTCATGTAGTAGTTACGGTATGTACGGTTAGCGTAAATACCACATCTGAGGCCATGCAGTAGTAGCAACAGTGTAAAATATATATATATATACACACACACACACACACTGTTGCTGGGAGAACCTCAAAGGAGCCCATATACTGTTGCTGTGTGTGTGTGTGTGTGTGTGTGTGTGTGTGTGTGTAATATATATATATATTCTCCATATCCCACCTGAGAAGGATGAGAGCTGTTATTAGATGCAGTATTCAGTCATTGTAATGATTGACTTGTTAAATGTTAGTAACCCCAGTATTTTGTTAGAAAGCTATTGAAGGTTGACAATCACAAGGACTAACATCGTAATGTGACAGGGTGTACAATACCCAATGGTACTGGTGGACTTATTGAGGGAGGAAGTGCAGTAAGAGAATGGTGAAGAGCAAATACCTATAGATAGTGCATAAGCTGCCATATTCACCACTTTTCCACTTTTCAGTACAGGCCACATTGAGTTCACCCATTCTTACTGCTCATGTGCCAAAAGTGCTACATGGGATAAGTGAGATACCAGGAGGAGGTTTTATTCCCTACACTAAAGGCGTCAGTTAACAGGGATGGAATGTTTAGGCCCCTTGAAGATGAGCATGTCACACACGTAGTCCTTGCAGCCCCTGGCCTGAACTCCTGGCACTGACAAGGTCACATAGCATTATACTAATTTATGATGCCATGTAATCTTTACTGTTCTGGAATGTATTGGATAACACTAAAAGCATTAATAGGATACCATATGGAAGTCAAAAAATGAATTGAAGCCCAATTTTCTAAATTAAGTACAACCATAGGACTAGTTAATCACGGATTGCTTTTAACGTCTTCAAAAAAGATATACAAAGAATTCAAATACTTGTGGTCAAGTAGTGCAGGTTTATAAAATGTTAGGTTTTTAAAATAGAAAAATAAATTATTAAATTACACATTGTCAACAGTGACACTAAGCCCCAACATTCAACAAGTTTTTTGACAAACAGAACAATAAAATCTCTTTCTGGATTTAACACACTTATCATCTTTTGTTACGCCAACACATTTAAAATGATACCATTGTTGGCATTGGAAGCATTCAACCATATTTTCCTGTGGCTCATACAGATGGCAAAAACAGTACAAGGTCAGCGAGATTGTTTTTGTATAAACCTTCCTGCTTTGTTGTTTGTGTGGAAACATGCTAAGATGGCCGCTTTCAAAACAATTCACTAAATGGGTTCGCATCTCACTCTGTACAAACTGGATGTGAGACAGATCGATGCCTTCTGCGACTGCGGTGGCATTAGCTATGGCAAACAATCCACAGTCTTCTGCCCCTTTTTGCTTTTGAAAACATTTAAATGTTACGTCAAGAGCTTTATTTATACCTTTAAACAGTGGTCTGTACATTTTGATAAGCTGTTTTTTTAAAGCGTCAGAAACCGTTGTGTTTGGTAAGGAGTCATACACAAAAAGTCTCTCTTCATGGAGGACAGACATCAGCCAATGCACCCCTACATGGTGAATTTGAACAGCATGGTCACCCTTTATGGCTTCAATGTCTGAATGAGCTAAAAGTATAGTGTCTTTTAGTCCATAAAGGTGTGGGTTTTGTTTTAAAAGCAGAAACTGAGCTATATTTATTGACTGGTCATCAAGCCATTCATTCATGCAAATATTAGCTCTATCCTGTTGTGTCAACTTTATTCCATTTATGATGACCCAGACTTTGTCATTCTCCAGACACAAGTCTTCAGTTTGATCCTCATTTACGCTCTCCCACACATCACTCTTTTTCAAGTCTGCCTTAATGCCCACTCTATGTAGCTCCTGAACTTTTGGTTTACCATACCTTCTTTCAGGAAGATCCTGTATATGCTGTGTAACTAATGGTGTTGGTAAAGGCACTAATGCCAGACTCACATCGTGTGGGATATTTTCTCTGATCATTAACTGAAGATCTTTGATTCTGTCCTCCACGATTTTAAGGATTTCTATCTTTTTTAAAAGATAGACTGAATCGATAGTTTGCTTCATTCCCCTAACACACTTTCTAATAAGATTCGTAATTTTATGCCTCCTTCGGGAAGGTAGATCTTGTATGGCTGCGGTCTGACCAGCAGGCTCATTTTTAAGCTCTGCAAAATCTACAGATTCCTCAACCTTGATCTGACCTTGATTAGCAGGATTCCCAAAACATTCACTGTCTAAACAGAATAAAACATTATTTTTATAAAATGGGTTAATATTGTCCCATTTGACACTGGAAAAACGGAGAACTGCACACAGATGTTTGCATGGTAGCAAAAACCTTTTCCAGTCTTTGCAAGAACAAGAAGGTCCATCGGGGCCAACACAAACCAAATAAGAAATTTCTTTTTCATTTTCGCTATTTACTTCAAACCTCCCATGTGCCTCATCTGCGAACCTAATGTCCGTTTTTTCTAGGCCACTGTAATATCTTTGCATCACATGAACTATAAAATCCCTGGGACGGTTGTGCAGAAATGCTGGAACTCTCACGTCATATTTCCGATACTCTTCCGAACTTTGCAAATTCAATTGCACGTACCTTTAAAAAGATATAAATTAAATTAAACAGTAAGCATATATTTACTAACCTAAATTTATACAACTATTGAATCCTTTGTCAGAAAATGCTCAACATTTTTTTTAAGTCATAAAAACTATTTTAATAATTAAAAAAAAAAAATTACATTTTTATGCTTATAGTGCTTTTGAAACTGTATACTGCTGACATCAGTGGTGTATTGGTGTACGGATTCCTGTGGTCGCAGTAATATACAGACAGGCAAACATACTCCTGTCTATACCAGCTCTACTCTGCTATAAGCACTGTATAGCATATCCGATGCTACCAAAAAGTTATGCCAGGCGTTAAAGGCATTGTCCCATCTCAGACAATGTGGGCATATTGCTAGCGTATGCACCCATTGTACTATGGGTGCAGGTCCTACTGCTGGGACCTGCAGCTATATCGAGAACGGGGCCCCAAAAGAAAAGGGCGCACCACGCATGCGCAGCCACCCTCCCATTCATTTCTATGGGGCCGCCGAATATAGCCAAGCAATGGCTTGGCTATTTCCGTCAGCTCCATAGAAATTAATGGGAGCCGGGCCACGCTTGCGCCCTCCTTCTCTTTTGGGGTCCCGTTCGATATAGGTGTGGGTCCAGCGGTGGGATCTGTACCCATAGTACAATGGGGGCATATGCTAGCGATATACCCCCATTGTCAGAGATGGGATAACCCTTTTAATGAAGTGGCCTCAGACGAGAGCAATTATGTGCTATGAAGAGCTCCTGGCTGAGTCTGCTCTGCTAAAGCCTCACCTATACCAATATGGTATGCCAGGTTTTAGCAGAGTGGAGCTGGTATAGGCAGAAGTGGTGATTTGTGCTCCTGCCTGATCATTCAATGTATCTGTACAGTTGAATCCATACATTTCATTATTTCAGACATACTAGCAATGTCTTCCAAAGCACTTTAGGCAACCACACTTCAGATGGAAAAAAAATGAAATAAAGTTAAAAAAAATTAAATAAAATAGTGTCATTTAGAACAGGTTGTAATAAAACAGTTTACTAGTTTTTACGCTAAGACTCAAGCTATTGGTCTTTAACAGATTTGTTAAAGCAGATCATATGAAAATTAACAATTATATGTCCATCATTCCACAACTTAAATTGGTCCCAAATGTTTTACATAACCAACACCCTGCTGTGCATTAAGCTGGTCTATCTACTGAGTCGGACATAACCTTTTTGTTTCCCCCACCCGTCTGGGAAAAGCATGAAATGCTCCAATGCTCTAAGGGCCTAAACATAATGGGTTGCTGCCAAGTGTAGGCTTCCATTTAGCATTGTCTACCGATGGTGTCACCACTAATTTGCAAGCTTAAGCATTGGCACTGCCCTGTAAAATGGCTAGCAGTCCTAAAGCCTGCCAATTAGTGATGGTCGCCCCTGCCTAGCAGAGACCCGTTATGTAACCAGATCTAATAAAAGGCCCTTAGAGCACCACATCATTTCATGCTCATCTCAGAGGGGTAGCCTGGGTGAAGATTGGAATATGTTCGGTTTAAACTCAGACTCTAGACGGCTTGTTTTAAGAAATTCCAAATACCTAAATATAGCTGTTAACCTCTTAAGGACATCTACTACTGCTCATACTTGTAGATAATCGCAATTTAAAGATGGCACTGGCTCAAGGGACAACATAATCACCATATTAATTGGCAACATCAAAACATACAACTTCTGCTATAACACATACAGTTATCTGAAGTTGAAAAAATATCTAACTGTTTAACTGCTGAGATAATAAAAAATAAATAAAAATCATCAACTACTTAACCGCACACTTGTATGGAGTTTTTTTTTTTGGTAAATAGATGTCATGATGCTCAAGTTTGAGCTAATACTTTTATTTCTGCTCTGTAACATTAACAGTACTATGACAACATAAAAGATAATTCTCCAAGAATAAAACTGAAACATAAAAAAAAATAGATTATAATTGTATAAAATACTTACTTTTGATACGTGTCCGGAAAAAAAACAAAATGAAGAACTCGAATCATTTGACTTAAGGTGCAATTTTTATATGAACTCAGGTAGCTGTGCTTCAAAGTTTGGTGCTGCCTCTCCAAACCATTGTTTGTATTGATTCCAAGATTCTGCTCTTGGCTTCTGTAGATATGTGCCCATTTCTGATTAAAAAAAAATACAACCTGTTTTGTATTCTACTTTCAAACATCACAATTACTGTACAAAAACATTTAAAAAATAATATTTACCTTTATATCTGGTAGCCATTTGTGAGAAAACCACACTCTCAGCATTTTATTCTTTTTCCAAATATAACTGTTTTTTAAGTTAGTCAAAGCCAGGTCATGTTCCTCCTTTTCGGTACTAAGGGCAACACTGCGAAGTAAGGCAAGGAGCTCTTTTCTTTTTTCAAAGACTCCATGGTCTCTTTTATTGATCCACTCTTGCCACGATTTCTCTCGGTGAAAATCACATAATTTGATTTCACTGTCTAAAATATATGAGAGAACAATACATTACATAGTGTTTATATTGTCCTAGGTATGCCATATTTAAAATGGATTGAGTCATCTCATAAGATGTGCCCACAATGTTTCATGGGTTTGCGTCCCACTTCCTTACTATGGCAATGACAAAAATAGAAGAGTGCCGGCTCACCTATTTGAGTCAATCACAGAAGTGAACTATGCATTGGCTGCATTTGAATAGTGCGCTGAACATTCATTTCAGAGATAGGCGTGGGTCTCAGGTGGGACCTGCACCAATAGGCCACAACCTAGCAATATGCCAATGTCTGAGATGAAACAGTCCCTTTAAATAGTATAATTTAAAGGGCATCTGTCAGCAGTTTTGTACCTATGACGCTGGCTTATACGTTCATTTAGCAGCTGAAGGGAAGTTTGTTAGTCCCATGTTCATGTGTCCACATTGCTGAGAAAAATGTTTTACTATATGCAAATGAGCCTCTAGGAGCAACGGGGGAGTTGCCACTACACCTAAAGACTGCTTTCTCTGCAACTGTCAAGGCCTCGGCACTTTGATTGACAGGGCCAGATACTGAAAACATCACACCTGGTCCTGTGAAAGTGTAGAGGGAACAGCGCCTTCAGAGAGCTCATTTGTATATATAAATTTTTTTTTCTCAGCTGTAAAAAAAGAAAGCTTCCAAACGCACATGGAACAAGTACAATTCTGATAACGCATGCCCTTTAAGGGAAATAGACATTTTTAACAAAAAATAGTTATATGCTAGGTTAACACTTCAATAAAACACGAGCAGGTCACGTCAGATATGGTTCACCAATGCACAGCAGCTGCTACATATGAATGGCAGATGTTAGGCTAGGGCTACACGGCGACATGTGTCACGCGACATTGTGTTGCACCAAAGTCGCGCAACAATTTTTATAATGGAAGTCTATGGTGTCGCACTGCGACGTGCAACATGCTGCGACACAACAGTCACAAAAACTCCATACAAGATGGATTTTTCTACGACTGTCATGTCGCAGCGCGACACCATAGACTTCCATTATAAAAATTGTCATGTGACATTAATGTCGCGTGACAACTGTAGCAGTGTAGTTTTGCACTGTGTCGCACGATTTATTGTCACGCGACAGTAGCCCTAGCCTTAGTGCCCACTCTGTAGCTAAAAAGGCTCTATAACTACCAAATATCTGCAGTTTTAAATATACACATATCCAGATCTCAGATGTCCTAGTTCTTTATAACCACAGCATGAGCAGTCAAATACTGGAAGCACTTGTGCTCCTGAAGTCAGGGCAGCAGTGGCCACTTTGGTACTCTAACAGCCTTGGTCCTTTTGACGGCTACGAGGTTTGTTACAGCAGAGCTCCTTTCATTAGCATTTTTGGTCCATTTACACGTTTTGGAGAACATAATTTTTTTTTGATGGTGCTACAGAACAGATTTTTGGATGTGGACAGCACACCATGTGTAGCCCACATCTTTTGCAGCCACACTGAAATGAATGGGTCTGCATACAATCCACTAAACAGCTAAAAAGCTGTGATACATGAATATGGTTGTGTGAATGAACTATCAGGGCTCATGTATACGACCATATGCATCTTGCGGTCCACAAAAAATACGTATGACGTCCGTGTACATTCCGTATTCCAGATGGCCCCTAATAGAATAGTATTATCCTTGTCCATGATGCATACAATGTTTTATTTTTTTGTGGAACAGAAACGGACATACGTAAACAGACATCTACAAAAAAAAAACACCTAACGGACAAGGAAAGAAAATACGTTCATATGTATGAGCCCTTAGTCTGCACTCTAGCGTCACCAAACCTTTGTGACCACTAAAATAAAGCATTAATTTAATTTTTATTAATTCTTCAAATACATATATTCCCCATTTATATTTTGATGGTCTCCCAACTCCCCCCCCCAAAAAAAAAAAAAAACAAAAAAACAAAAAAAACAAAGAACTAAAAAAAGTTTACTTACCTTCAAAAACTCTGTTTATAGCATTTATCTCTTCAAGACAGAAATCCACCATGAAACAACTTGGGGACCAATCTTTATTCCAACTTCTAAACATTTGTAATGCCTCTTCAATACTGCTGCTATTTTCCTGTTGAACTACAAATGCTCCAACTACTGCATAGCACACATTTGTGCGTACACACAAAAAATAAAGCGGCAGCGCGTATCTTGTGGTTCGGTATGTGGCATCTAAAAGGGTGATGTTGTTGCCATATTTCACAAGTAACTTTTTTTGCCACTCTGCCTGGTAACACAACATGAAATTCTCTGTCATCTTGCCCTCCTGTGTGACACTATGAGGTCGACAAAAGAGGTTGTGGACTGGGTTTTCACGTTGCCACTGTTCAAAAAGCTGCAGCACCGTGCTTTGATCCAGGACAGAGTTTTTCTTTTCTTTGGTACATCGCCTCATTATATTATCTATGTCTTTTAGGTCGGAAAAAATCTTCTTCTTGAACCAACCGGCACATCTTGGCCCAAAAAAAGTTCATGAGAAACATAATGATTAATAATTTTTTTAATGTCTCGTCTTTTGCATACTCCACTTTTAAATAAGTCCTGAATCTTTACAATGACCCGTTGATCAACTTTTTCCCTCAAATGGGCAGCCTAATCAGAAATAAGACATGTATAATTAACTTAAAGTCATTCTACCAATAAAATCTTATAAAAATGATTGCCAATAAATTAAATAAAAAGAATTTATAGACTGTATAGACTGTATAATGTACCTCGCCATCAATAGGATGGTTCTTATGTTGAGATGTTGTAGGAAAAAAAATTTGATAGCCATGCTTCAAATTCAGGGACTCAATGTTTTCTTCCAATGCATTTTTAAGTTTTCTTGATGCCAATTCATTTGCCATTTCGTCTTATTTTTAATCTAGAATATAAATACATATCCTTATGCATTTATGCTCAAATTGACTGTCCAAGAAATTGACCTAATGCATGTTTAAAAGCAAGCTATGCTTTATCAAAAAACTGCTCTGCCCAGGGCTTGACGATCAAATATCGATGACTTATGTTGACAAGTATTGGTAAATATTCATTTAACTTTGTGTCCAGTGCCATACTAGTACATCGCTGGGCGCGTGTTTTAAAGATGGCGCTGGCAAACTGCCGATTTATACCAAATACACCCAAGGCTGATCACCCCCTGGCCATGGCATCCAAGGGCTTAAAACTGTCCCTTGTGACGATCGGGGGAACCGGAGTATGTATGCAGAAGCCCCTGTCAGTCAATGACAGGAGGAGGCTTCATAGAACTTCCTATGGAGCCCTTCTGTTTAATAGGGCAACACAGGAAAGCAGTAAAATCCTCAGACTCCAATGCAAGTGCATTGGAGTCTATGATACAAGCAATCAAATGATTGCTTGTTATAGTTTCCTATGGGGGGAAAAGATGAAAAAATTTTAACACATAAAAGTTCAAATCAACAGCCTTTTGCCAAAACAAAAATAGTTAAAAAATAAAAAAAATATAATAATAATAATAATAATACTAATAAGTATCGCCACATGCGAAAATCACCATACTATAAATATATAAAAATTTCCCGTACAGAAAACAGGAAAAAGCGTCAAAATGGCCGATTAAAGCTGAACCTGGACATGCCCTTAATTTCACTCAGGCAGCCCACCTGATGTTTGCACCAGAGCATCTTATGCTCTGATGCCCTCCTTTGCCTGGTTCCAGTGACAAACTGAGCTTTGCTTGGCTGAGGCTTCCGCCCCGTAATGAGCCCGTTGATGTCACCAGCACTGATGGCAGGATTTAGCGCTGCATTAGCCAGTAAAAACGGCTAGGGCAGCACTAAAGTCAGCCCATTACAGCCCAGCAGTGTGTTTTTGCCCACAAAACATGAGATGCTCCGATGCCAACATCAGGCGGGCTGCCTGGGTGAAATTAGGGCTATGTCCGGGTTCAGCTCTGAACCCTACTAACCCCTTTTAAGACTATAATTTAAAGTTTAGGCAGTACATTGTAATCTATGTAATTGTAATGTATATAGGCAAAATCCAAAATAACTGACATACGGTTAACATAATAGTGAAAAATATACTATACCTCAAAACTTGGGAAACTGCAATATATGATAAATATATATCTTCGCAGGACAATCCATTTTTTTTGTATATTGAAATAACTTCCTCCCTTTTACAAAAGCATGGTCGCTAGCCTTCACATTGAAAAAAAAAAAAATACAAAATTATTAAACTCCTTGAAATATTTTCATATACTGTATGGTTGTTAAAGGGGATCTTGTCAGCTCCTATATGCAGTGTGGCATAGAG
>ONZH01015196.1:0-56751 GCA_900303285.1 Rhinella marina
ATTCTGTCGTGTGCGGTACGTAGCAGGAGTCTAGAAATACATTTTTTCTCTGTTATATATACTACAGTGCAGTTAAAATTCTGGCATGTGCGGTACAGTAGCCGGAGTCTAGAAAATACGTTCTCTCAGTTATATATACTACAGTGCAGTGGAAAATTTGCTGTGTGCGGTACAGTGCGCAGTCTAGAAAATACGTTTTTCTGTCAGTTATATATACTACAGTCCAGTGAAAAATTTAGTGGGGTGCGGTACAATAGCCACAGTCTAAAGACTACGTTTTTTCTCTCAGTTATATATACTACAGTGCAGTGAACAATTCTGTCGTGTGCGGTACAGTAGCCGGAGTCTAGAAAATACGTTTTTTCTCTCAGTTATATATACAACAGTGCAGTGAAAAATTCTGTTGTGTGCGGTACAGTAGCCATAGTCTAGAAAATATGTTTTTTCTCTCAGTTATATATACTACAGTCCACTGAAAAATTGAGTGGCGTGCTGTACAATAGCCGCAGTCTAAAGACTACGTTTTTTCTCTCAGTAATATATACTAAAGTGCAGTGAACAATTCTGTCGTGTGCGGTACAGTAGCCGCAGTCTGTAGACTACGTTTTTTCTCTTAGTTATATATACTACAGTGCAGTGAAAAATTCTGTCGTCTGCGGTACAGTAGCCGGAGTCTAAAGACTATATTCTTTCTCTCAGTTATATATACTACAGTGCAGTGAAAAATTCTGTCATGTGCGGTACAGTAGCCGCAGTCTAGAAAATACGTTTTTTCAGACAGTTATATATACTACAGTCCAGTGAAAAATTGAGTGGCGTGCGGTACAATAGCCGCAGTCTAAAGACTACATTTTTTTTCTCAGTTATATATACTACAGTGCAGTGAACAATTCTGTTGTGTGCGGTACAGTAGCCACAGTCTAGAAAATACGTTTTTTCTCTCAGTTATATATACTACAGTCCAGTGAAAAATTGAGTTGTGTGCGGTACAATAGCCGCAGTCTAAAGACTATGTTTTTTCTCTCAGTTATATATACTACAGTGCAGTGAACAATTCTGTTGTGTGCGGTACAGTAGCCGGAGTCTAGGAAATACGTTTTTTCTCTCAATTATTTATACTACAGTGCAGTGAAAAATTTTGTCGTGTGCGGTACAGAAGTCGCAGTCTAGAAAATACGTTTTTTCTCTCAGTTATATATACTACAGTACAGTGAAAAATTATGTTCTGTGAGGTACAGTAGTCAGAGTTTAAAGACTACGTTCTTTCTCTCAGTTATATATACTACAGTGCAGTGAAAAATTCTGTTGTTGTGCGTACAGTAGCAGCAGTCTAGAAAATACGTTTTTCTCTCAGTTATACCATATACAGTCCAGTGAAATTTGTGGTGTGTGGTACAATAGCCGCAGTCTAAAGACTAAGTTTTTCTCTCAGTCGTACAGTGCAGTGAGGTCGTGTGCCACGTCTAAAGACTCGTTTTTTCTGTCAGTTATATATATACTACAGTGCAGGAACAATTCTGTCGTGTGCGGTACAGTAGCCGCAGTCTAGAAAATACATATTTTCTCTCAGTTATATATACTACAGTGCAGTTAAAATTCTGTCGTGTGCGGTACAGTAGCCGCAGTCCTAGAAATATGTTTTTTCTCACATATATATACTACAGTCCAGTGAAAAATTGGTGGCGTGCGGTACATAGCCACCCAGCTAAAGACTCGTTTTTTCTCTCAGTTATATACTACAGTGCAGGGAACAATTCTGTCGTGTGCGATACAGTAGTCGCAGTCTAGAAAATATGATTTTTTCAGTGCAGTGAAAAATTCTGTCGTGTCGGTAACATAGCCGCAGTCTAAAGACTACGTTTTTCATTCAGTTATATATACTACAGTGAGCGAAAAATTCTGTTGTGTGAAGGTACAGTAGCCGCAGTCTAGAAATACGTTTTTTCTCTCAGTTATACATACTACAGTCCAGTGAAAAATTGAGTGGTGTGTGGTAAATAGCCACAGTCTAAAGACTAAGTTTTTTCTCTCAGTTATATATACTACAGTGCAGTGAACAATTCTGTCATGTGCGGTACAGTAGCCGGAGTCTAGAAAATACCGTTTTTTCTCTACAGTTATATATACTACAGTATAGTGAAAATTGAGTGGTGTGCGGTACAGTAGCCACAGTCTAGAAAATACAATTTTTATCTCTCAGTTATATATACTACAGTCCAGTGAAAAATTGAGTGGGAGCGGTACAATAGCCGCAGTCTAAAGACTACATTTTTTCTCTCAGTTATATATACTACAGTCTAGTGAACAATTCTGTTGTGTGTGGTACAGTAGCCGCAGTCTAGAAAATACATTTTTTCTCTCAGTTATATATACTACAGTCCAATGAAAAATTGAGTGGTGTGCGGTACAGTAGCCACAGTCTAGAGAATACGTTTTTCTCTAAGTTATATATACTAGAGTCCAGTGAAAAATTGTGTGGTGTGCGGTACAGTAGCCGGAGTCTAGAGAATACGTTTTTCTGCGTCAGATAGTAATTCTACTGACTACTGAATACGGTTTTGGCCTCAGATATTAATGTCTACAGTTTAGTGAATATACAAAATGGTGAACCCCAGGGGTAAGGGTCGAGGACGAGGACGTGGGCGTGGGCGTCCAAGTGATGTAGGTCCTGGGCAGGGTGACACAGTACCTACTGATAAGCAAGCAGTGAAACGCCGCAGAGTTTCGCTCCCTAGCTTCATCTCGCAACTTACAGGGTCACGTGGTACAGCACTATTGAAACCACAACAGTGCGAACAGGTGATGACGTGGATAGCGGATAATGTGTCCAGTAATTTATCCACCACCCAGTCTTCCACGCAGTCCACCCATGCTAGCCAAGGGAGTAGACCTCTGGCTCCTCCAGCTCAACCTCCTTCCCCCCACCCTGCCCCCCCATGGAAAATATGGATTCAGATCCGGCATACTCACAGGAACTCTTTTCGGGACCCTACCCAGAGACACAAATCACTGCTTAGCAGCAACCTGAGCAGTTGCTCTGTCCCGATGCCAAAAATTTAGAACTTTCGCAGTCTGTGGGTGATGAGAGTGTGGACTTAGTGAAAGTAGTGTGTCAAGAGGTGTTGGATGATGATGATGATGAGACACGGTTGTCAGACAGTGACGTTGTTGTCAGGGCAGTAAGCCCGAGGGGGGAGCAGAGTGAGGAATCAGAGGAAGAGCTGGTGGATGATGAGGTGACTGACCCGAGCTGGGTTGGTAATCCAAATCAAGACAGTGCTTCTGAGGGGAAGGCAAGTGCAGCACCAGAACAGGTTGGAAGAGGGCCACCTACAGGCCCTCTCTCCAATCAATTTTTTAGGAGCGTCAACTAAAGACACTCAAAAACTATTTTTTAGGAGGGTCAACTACAGACACTCAAAAACAGAGTTTTTGCTCTGCTGAGCATTGACTTTTTCAGCAGACAAAGCAGCTGATAATGGGGGCATCACCACTGACCATCTGTGTTGACTCCTCAAAGTTGCTAAACACCTGACAGATATCAGACATCCATGTCCACTCCTCATTGTAGACTTGAGGAAGCTGACTAACCTGACTACCAGTTCTCGTGGAAGTTGTCATCTGGCAGTCTACAATCACTCTGCGGTGCTGGTAAACCCTGGATAACATGTGTAATGTGGAATTCCATCACGTGGGCACGTTGCACAACAGTCGTTGAGCTGGCAGTTGTAAGCGCCGTTGCACTGCCCTGAGAGTGGAAGCATCTATGGTTGACTTGCAGAAATGCGCACAGATGCGTCGCACAATGGTGGACAGTTTTCTGGACTTTTTTAACAGCTCTTGCAGTTCAGTGGAAGACTTGAGGAAGTGTTGAAGACTGAAGACGTGCGTCTTGCAGGGTGCATGTGTCAGCCCTTCTTGACACAGCACAGACAAAATATTATTAGCATTATCAATAACCATGGTTCCTATCTCCAGTTAGTGAGGAGACAGTCAGTGTTTGATTTCTTTATTGATGATGCCAAGCAATTCCTCACCAGTGTGCTTCAGTTCGCCAAGGCTGACCAGGTTCAGAACTGCGTGACAACAACTAGCTTTGCATAGGAGGCATAATGCAGGACCACTGTGAACTGTGCTTAGAAGGGACGGTGAGAACAAGATAGCAGAGGAGGAGGACATTGGCACAGATATCCCAGCATTACAACACAGAGGTGGCATTGCTATCACTTGGCCAAGTTGCTGTTGTGCCTGGGCAGTAACCACATTTACTCAGTAGGTTATGGATGACATATATTATTCTTGACCATAGTTTCAACTCCATACATCAACGCTAACATGAACTCTACCAGACACCGAGAAGCCCAAGGACTGGACCACCTTGTTCTGAATGTGCAGGGCTGGTACAGGTTTTTTTTTTTTTTAAATTAATGTTGGCTTGGGACTCTCTACCTTGGGTGTTCACAAGCTGTCAGTTCTCTGAAATGTGCAGAGTCAATTACAAAACGTCAGCTTAATAAATGACCCGCTAGGTCTACACAGATGGGTGTGGATCTCACTATTGGGTCCCGACCTCATCTTGTGGCCGATGTGAATGGAGAGGTGGCTACGCATGTGTGGCTAGTGTAGTGTTATGGTCACTGTCACTAGTGTCATGGTCATTATTAAATTGGCATTTAAGGGGTTAAATGCCATACACACACATTTCTATATGAACATGTGATATACAGAACTTTTTTCTTTTTTACGACATATTTCTTTTTTATGTATTGCAGCTTTTTTGTGTTCTGTAATGTGAGTTTTCTGTTTATCATCCAAATATTTTCCATTATTTGGTGAAGAATTAATTATTTTTTTTATTAAACAAAATTAAATTCATATGTTTATAGTCCATAATGTGCAAGGGTGAATTAGCTCAGAGTAATTTTCCTGATCTTGCAGCAGTGTGTCAGGGTGTGGGTTCAGAAAATGGGCTAACTGAATCCTCATAGTTTACAGTGCTCTGAGGGGTTCTTATGAACAATGGTTCTATCTACAGCTCACCAGCAAAAAGTGGATGGACAAGAGAGGTATATATTTTACAAAGACATTTTAGTTGCATCTGACTAAATAATTAACTAAGGACGTAAATTTGACAGCCTCTTGTCTTCTCTAAAATGAAATGGAAAAACACTTGATGATAGTTAAATACTTCTACACCATTTACATGATTATCAAGAAAACTACACTGCCTAGCGGCTGAGTAACCTTGTATACTGTGAATAGTTCAATGCTACCATCTAGTGGTTATTTTTTGGTAATACATTTAGTGAGTCAACTTGAAAGTTCACAAATTTTGAGAAAGAATTTACAGTTCAAATGCTCTTTCAGTATACTACTCAAATATGATAATTTCATTTTCCTGCAGTTATATGACGAATCCCTGTTAAATCTTCATAAATTCACAATGTGAAGCGCTAACATTTGCTTAATCTCTGTAAAATGTTATGGTTCTATTTATTTCAGCACTTTATGCAGTTATTGTCATTCTGATGTACTGTATATTAAATTTACACACCATAATACAGTTTCATTAAAAAATTCAATATTTTTATTTGAAAATATTATTATAATATTGTATATAATATAATTGTGTTGCCATTTATTTTACATTTACATTTTTATTTAAATCCTGTTCAAGAATTACTAGTTTACATCTTTAGCTTTAACCTTTAGTGTACTAACATACTTTGACTGTTAACTGAGACTGATCTCCTATGTACACAGCAGAGCAAGCTTTGGACTGGTGGTCATATTGAGATCACTTAAAGGGGTATTCCCATCTTGGACAATGGGGACATAATCGATAGGATATGTCCTATATTGCAAACGGGGCCCCGAAAGTGAAGGAAGGCGCACCGCGCATGCTCGGCCGCCCTCTATTCATTTGTATGGGGCCACCGAAAATAGCCGAGCGCTGGCTCGGCTATTTCCGTCGGCTCTATAGAAATGAATGGGAGCCAGGCCGCGTAGTTGCAGCTGCTACAGAGCGAGTGCTCGGCTATTTTCGGTGGCCCCATACAAATGAATGGAGGGCGGCCAAGCATGCGCGATGCGCCCTTCTTCACTATCAGGCCCCGTTTTTGATATAGGTGCAGGTCCCAGTGGTGGGACCCGCACCTATAGGACAATGGGGGCATATCCTAGCGATATGCCCCCATTGTCCAAGATGGGAATAACCCTTTAACACATTTGCCCCATAATGTTCTAATTGTATGGATGTGAGCTAGCAAGAAACATATAACACTGTTAGAATATTGCTGGTGTTTAACCATTAAATGTCCATAATAATAGCTTGAGTGTTTCTTTAAGAACAACAGAACATACATATGGTACATTATAATAGATGATTATCATGGGCTATTTAATGTTGAACTATATAAGAAGAATCAGATGAATGAATCCAAACTAGAGATGAGTATATCAGTTCTTAACAAACCAGGTTTGTTAACAAATCTTTTCAGGTTCATTTTAGACATACTGTATCCAGTAAAATGGTGCGCAGTTGCAGCTGCTACAGAGCCTCAAAAGCAGCTAACTTTAAAAACATTTTTTTTCCCATTTGAAAAGACATTTTCTTTTTCTCAAGTGTTAGGCCTCTTTCACACAAACGTTGTGTTTTGCGGTCCGCAAATTGCGGATCTGCAAAAAAAAACGGATGTCGTCCGTTTTTTTGTGGATCCATTGTAACAATGCCTATCCTTGTCCGCAAAACGGACAAGAATAGGACATGTTCTATTTTATTTTTTTTGCGGGCTACGGAACGGACATATGGATGTGGACAACACACAGTGTGCTGTTAGTATTTTTTGCGGACCCATAGAAATGAATGGGTCCGCATCCTATCCGCAAAAAAATGCGTATCGGAGCCCGCAAAAAATACTGTCACGTGAAAGAGGCCTTAGTGTGGGGGGCATAAGTTCTATACAACTGCTCTAAACATGTCCCGGGGAGCACTCAGCCTCAGCGCGGCCAGTGTTCTCCCCATCCCCTAGGCAACGAGCAAGGGGAGGGCCTGAGTGCCGACCACATAAGTTGGAGCTTGGATGTCTGTACTTGTTAGAGGTGGGTCACGTGACACTGGCCACATCACGTGACCCATTGATTAGGCTTATTTAAACAGGCAACCTGCTGGCCACAGGTTGCCTGTGATTGGTCTCATCACCTTCACCAGCATACAAGTATTTATATTGCGACTTCTGTTTGACCTCGACTTAGTACTTTGTCCCCATCCTTGATTCCCCCCTTGGAATTGACGTGACCTCCTGGCTCTTGACCCCGGCTCGTATTTGACTTTGCTTCTGATTATCCCTTGTTATTGACGTGACCTCTTGGCTTTGGACCTCGGCTTGGTGAGATTCGCTTGTCTGTATGTTCTGTATTTGTCTATTTTTTCTCCCGTTTTCCCCTCCCTGTAAGCCCCGGCACGTAAGTAAGCTAGGGACTGCCGTCCAGTTGTACGCCTTCATTTAGGAGTAGCTTCAGACCCCATCTGTAGCGACTGCTTCGTCACAAAATCTTGAGTTCCATGCTCAACCGTTTTTTGGGAGAACGTAAACTTTTTCTAACGTTCAAGGAGAGCTGCAAGCTCTATTTTGCGTTATACCCACATTCTTCAGGTTCTGAGCAGCAGATAGTAGGCATTATTATCTATCTGTTGCAAGGGGACCCGCAAGAGTGGGCATATTCTCTTCCCCTGGACTCTCCCTGTTTGACTTCTGTTGAGGTATTTTTTCAGGCGCTTGGTTTATTATATGACAAACCTAATAAATCAGCTATGGCAGAGAGTCAGTTAAGATCTCTCCGTCAGGGTAACAGGCCAGTGGAGCTATATTGCACAGAGTTTTGGAAATGGTGCGTTTCTTCTGGCTGGAACGATGCGGCTCTTAAGTCTCAATTCAGACTAGGACTTTCAGAGGACTTGAAGGACATGTTAGTAAGCTATACCGCTCCTCAGACTCTAGAGCAGACTATGACCTTAGCCATCAGACTGGACCGACGCATCAGGGAAAGACAAAGAGAATGTCAAACATTTCCTCTAGTGGTAGTTCAACCCAACTCTCCGCCCTCGAGGTCTCTGCCTGAGGATCGCCAAGAGGAACCAATGCAGCTCGGAATTACCATGAGGGACCAAAGAAGTCTGAAGGGTGGTAAGAGATAAGTTATTGTTACCAGTGGTTATTTCTTTTGGCGCTTGTAAGGGGTCTGGAATGGCATTTATTGATTCGGGGTCTGCCTCTAATCTTATTGACTACAGTTTTGCCTTGTCTCTAGGTATGCCAATATTACCTGAATAACTCTGTACATATTATTGCCATTGATTCCACTCCCTTAGTTGGGGAAACGGTGGAATATTGTACCCCTAAGTTAACCTTGACTGTGAGAGCCCTACATACCAAATTTAGCTTGTTTCTTATCTGGAAGAATTTACCCGTGGAAATAGTTCTGGGCATGTCATGGCTCCAAATTCATAACCCGGTCATTAACTGGTCCACGGGTGAATTACAGAAATGGGGATTAAAATGTAATTCCTCCTGTCTACCTGTTATTCAAGCTGGTCTCACGATTGAGTCAGAGATCCTCCCTAAGTATATCAGTGATTTTTCTGACGTGTTTTCCATTTCCGGTGCCTATTTCCTTCCCCCTCATAGACCTTATGATTTTGCTATTGATCTTATTTAGGGGTCTAAATACCCGAAAGGTCGCATTTATAATTTATCAGGTCCAGAACAACAATCTGTGAGAGATTATTCGAAGGAAAGTTTACACAAGGGACATATTAGATCTTCCGTGTCTCCAATGGGGGCAGAGTTTTTCTTTGTGGGGGGAAAAAGATGGCGGTTTAAGACCATGTATTGATTACAGGGAACTGAATAAAATTATGGGTAAGAACCGGTACTCTCTGCCTTTGATCCCAGACCTGTTTAATCAAATTTTGGGAGCTCACTGGTTCACTAAACTCGATCTCAGAGGGGTGTATAATCTTATCCGGATTAAGGAGGGAGATGAGTGGAAAACGGCCTTTAAAACCCCGGAGGGGCACTATGAATATTTAGTAATGCCATTTGGGTTGAGTAATGCTCCGGCAGTTTTACAAAATTTTGTCAACGATATTTTAATCACGGAAGAGAAAAATATAACAGTATGCGTCACCAGACACAGCAAAATATCACAGAAAAAAAGTGACGCTAAAACACAATTGTATTATCATGTATTGTCTTAAAAGAAGGGGGAAGACAATAATGCTAACAAGGATAACCAGTAAACATAAAATATGCATCACCCAGTAGACTGGAAATAAATAGGTCATGGGTGTACAAAAAGTCATACACACTCCACCCAAAATAAAGTACAGCCCAGAATATTATAACCACCCAGAGGGCCACAGCATCAACAAGGAGAGGTGTCCAGTGGTTATGTATCTGCGATAACTGTTGTACGCATACCCCGTGTCCAGCACGCTTTGAATGCCGCCACTGGACACCTCTCCTTGTTGATGTTGTGGTCTTCTGGGTGCTGAAAATATTCTGGGGCTGTACTTTATTTTGGGTGGATTGCGTATGACTTTTTGCACACCCATGACCTATTTATTTCCAGTACACTGGGTGATGCATATTTTATGTTTAATGGTTATCCTTGTTAGCATATTGATATTTTTAGACAATTTCTGGGGAAATTAGTCATAGTTTATCTGGACGATATCTTGATCTTTTCACCTGACCTGGAGTCGCATGTTATTTATATTAGACAGGTGTTTCAGGTTCTTCGAGAAAATCGATTATTCGTTAAGGGTGAGTAGTGTATATTTGGGGTGCAGGAAATTTCATTTTTTGGATACATTCTCACACCTCAATCCCTTAAAATGGATCCTGGAAAGGTGCAGGCCATATTAGACAGGGTGCATCCTTCCTCCCTTAAAGCGTTACAACGTTTTTTGGCTTTCTCAAATTATTATCGAAAATGCATTAAATTTTTTTCTGTTATTGCCAAGCCTCTCACCGTTCTAATTAAAAAGTAAGTGGATTTAGTTAAATGGTCGCCAACGGCTATTGGAGCTTTTGAAGTGCTCAAGAAATGCTTCATTGATGCCCCAGTTTAGGTTCAACCAGACCATAGGAAGCTTTTTATGGTTGTGGTGGACGCCTCCGAGGATGGGTTGAGAGCAGTGCTCTCCCAAGGCCTATCGACGCTCACTAATTTCAAACCGTGTGCTTTCTTTTCTTGTAAGTTTTCGAAAATCAGGAGTTGCTCGCTATTAAATGGGTCTTTGAGGAATGGCACCATTTTTTAGAGGGGGCTCCACACCAGGTTACCATACTTATGGATCATAAAAATTTAATGTTTCTGGAATCCCATAATTTGAATCCCAGACAGGCTAGGTGGGCATTGTTTTTTACACGTTTTAATTTCTGTATTACTTTCAGAGCAGGAAGTAAGAGTGTCAAGCCAGATGCCCTATTCCGGAGTTTTTGTGCCTTTCAGCCTCCTGACACTCCTCCCGAACCTACATTTATTGCCGGCAGGTACGTATTATTGTGGCTATGGTCTCTGCTCATTTAACGACCCAGATTACTGCGGGACAAACTTGGCTCCAGTTGAATCTCCTAAAGAGAAATTAGTTGTTCCTGGTCATTTACATCTCCGGCTTTTGGGTGAGTGTCATAATTCCGCATTGAGTGGTCATCCGGCTATTAATGCCATCAAGAAACTTGTTTCTAGGTTTAATTGGTGGCCCACATTATCTAGAGTTGTCCAGGCTTACGTATGCTCTTGTGAGGTTTGCGCTAGATCCAAGAATCCTAGGAACTGTCCGGTGGGTGAATTGCGACCGCTGGCCATTCCTAGTAGACCTTGGTCTCACGTGTCCATGGATTTTATTACTGATTTGTCGTGTTCTAAGGGTAAGACTGTTGTATGTGTAGTTGTTGACAGGTTCAGCAAAATGTGCCATTTTATTTCCCTGTCAAAACTAACCAATGCTAAAACGTTGGCCTCTCTTTTTGTTGACCGCAGAGAATATTGTTTCTGACAGAGGCGTTCATTTTGTTTCTAAGTTCTGGAGAGCTTTTTGTCATAAATTTATATTTCTTTGTCGTTCTCTTCGGCCTTCCATCCGGAAACCAACGGTCAAACGGAACACTAAGTTAGTCTCTGGAGCAATATTTAAGATCTTATGTCTGTTATATTTAGATGAAATACTTGTCTGTTGCTGAGTTCACCATTAACAGGTGAACTTGTCTACCGGTATGTCTCCCTTTTTTTGTAATTTGGGGTTTCAGCCATGATTTTGCTCTTTTTCGCTGTCTTCCTCCCAGGTCCTGGAGTCTAATGTTGTAGTGTAGTAAAGAACTGTGCATAGTCTGGGTCCAGGTTCAGTCGAACCTGAAGAAAGCTCAGGAGATTCAGAAGTCCAGGGTAGACAAAAGGCGCTCGCAGGGTGTAAATTTTAAGTTGGGAGATAAAGTGTGGTTGTCCACCAGGAATTTGCACCTTAAAGTGCCATCGAGTAAATTTGCACCTCGGTTTATTGGCCCTCATGAGATTACGTACATCATTAACCCTGTGTCTTTTAAGTTACTGTTGCCTGATTCTTTTTGTATTCACAATGTTTTCCATAAATCTTTACTTAAAAAGTATGTTCCACCTGTATCTCCTGCTAAAGAACCTCCATTGTCAGTGGTGGTTGCAGGTCAACTAGAACACCCGCGCGTGGGGGGTGGGGGTGGGGTGGGTTTAGGCGGCAAGGGGCCCGACCACGCACTCAGCCTCTCCCCATCCCCTAGGCAACAAGCAAGGGGAGGGTCTGAGCACCGACCACATGAGTCGGCGCTTGGATGTTTATACTTGTTAGAGGCGGGTCACGTCAAGTGAGCCATTGATTTGGCCTGTTTAAGCAGGCAACCTGCTGACCACACTACTACCACTACTTGTATCAGCATGTAACAAAACTGGTTCTGTAGCAATCAATGTGGAATTAGTAGAAGGTGTAAAAGTTGAGCACTCTTTCATTCTATAGTAGAATCTTGTGCCACTGCATGGTTAAGTCCTTTGTACCTAATTCGAATATTGTCCTGTAAGGCTGAGCTCACACTTCAGTTATTTAGTCAATTTTGGACCTGTAACTGACCAAATAAGTTACGTGTGAACTGATTCTAGTGACGCCTGTGAACTGCCTGACATACAGATGCACATTAACTGTTTTACTACCACAGCGGACTAGCTATGCATGTTTCTACAATGCACTGTGATATACACCGAGATACGCACTCCCTGCAGCCGGGAAATAGCTGATTTTTAACATGCTTCATCACGAATTAATGCAATGAATTAACTTCGCTCACCTCTACTTACAGATCATAGAGATTGGAATCAAAACTCACTGGGATTGGGAGGACAAAGTAGTAATTCTGTATGACATTACCAACATAACTAAACTGTATACAGATTATATACCTTGTACAATGGTCAGGAATATTATGTTTTTCCATAAAATATATTCGTATTGCTGTTAGGGTGGGTTCACATCATGTTTTATGTCTCCCTTTGACGTATACGTTAAAAAAAAAAAAAAAAAAAAAAAAGGATACTAAAAACGTAACACACCACAATCTTGTATCCTGCATAGTCTGGTAAAAAAAAGTATATGTTGTTTTACAATGGTAAAAACAAGTTTTTTTTTTTTTTTTTACATTGGAACTCTACGGTGAACAGATACCACTGTATGGCATCAGTCTGAAGCCTCCGTTTAACATGTATGTTTCTTGTATACATTAAACGGATGGTAGAAACATTATGTGAAGCCAGCCTTAGGCAGCATGCTATAAAAATGTTCAATAAAATATGCAAGACATACAGTAAGGGAGTAGCATCAACAGACATTTATTAGAATCAATTTTATTCTTTTCAGTGTGAATTTGCAAACTAAATACTATTCCATGAGCTAGAAAATGGATTCGATTTGACTAATGAATAGGTTTTGGAAACGTACATTGAAACAGTTCCTTGATTAATAGATGAATATTCTGATTAATATTTAATTATAAATCTGAGTGAATACAGCTACTATAAGATATATAAACTATGGATTGTATTCAAAGAAAGCAATGACACATAAAAACCACATAATATTCTAAAGGGTTTTTATTAAATATGGATCTTTAAGATTGTTCCCATTAAAAAGGAAACACTGGAAACTGGGTCAGACAGTAAGTCAACTGCTCTGCATTGAGTCATAACATTCTTCTTGGTGGCTTGTGATGGTGCAGAGGCTAACTGAGATTGTTTAGGACAGTAAGTGTACCTATAATTTAGTTATTTTTTATACAAATAGATCAAACAATCCTTATAGGGTATATAGGATTACGGTAAAAATATAGAATTTGCAGTCGTCACTAGTGGGAGCTCACTACATATGGAATTACACAGCTACCATAGACCTCAATAAAAGAACAGTCTGAGTGAGATATCCCTATAAGAATTTTATTAGCTTACTCTGCTTCTCATGAACAGCTTAGTCTGCCCTTGAAAATATATCTGCATAAAATTCGCTTTGAAGTTTAGGAAAAATTAGATTTGTGGTAACGAATCGATCTTTTCCTAAAATGGCAGTAATATGTGTTACAAAGTGAAAGTAAGAAGTCCGGGTACAAGAGATCACTCATAATGCAGTGCAGCCAGCCAATCACCAGCTAGCCAACCCCTATGATGTCATAGCCCTATAAAAATCCTAATACCGCCCAGTCTCAGCTATTTTATAGTGAACCGAGCATAGGGAGAGAAGTGACAAGTGTTAGTGTTTAACAAAGCTTTAACTGTAGAATCTTGGATAGGGAAACTGCAAGGACAGTGCAGGCTGTGTAATCAGAGGCTGAAAGGATCCATATATGACAGCTCAGTTTGCACCAATCCCTGCAAAGAGCTATCAAACAGTGTTCACCAATAGAGAAGCAATTATATTACTATTCTTCTCAAATTGGGATGAATAAACTGTCTAATTTAACTGTTATTGGGATGTCCCCTTGTTTAATAGATACATAATTCTCAAATTGATTCTCAAATTGTCGTGAATAAGTAGCGTAATTTAACTGTTATTGGGGTGTTTCCTTTGTTTAATAGATACGGACATCAGTGTGGCTGTATGTAGGCTCTGTGGGCAGAAGGTGAAGCATGGCTAGGGTGCCAATGTTGGCACCACTGCCCTGCATCAATACATGAAGCATCACCATAAAGTGGCGCTAATGTAGTGGTACAGCCTGATGCAGCAACTGCTGCATCTCGCAGTGGCCCGTACCCCTTCTCCAGCAGTGAAGGCTCCACCACCTCAGCAGAAGGGAGCTGTGTTTCCTTCCCATCATATACTGGTACTGATGCTCCTCCTACTCCTTGTCACGCATTTCATCAGCAATCAATCACGGAGACGATTGCAAAAAGACAATAGTATGCATACACTCATCCAGTGGTGTAGAAGCTGAAGTGCTCCTGGCCAAGTTGCTGGTACTACAGTCCCTCCCTTTTCATGTAGTTGGCTCTGCCCATTTTAGAGAACTGATTGCTTGTACCAAGCCAAGGTGTAGATTCCCAAGACATCATTAATTCTCTAAAAAAGCTGTACCAGCCCTGCACATGTATGTTGAGCAGAAGGTGGGCCAGTCCTTGAGCCTTTCAGTGTCTGGTACAGTTCACAGCAGCGCTGACGTGTGGAGCTGTTACTATGGTCAAGGACAATATATGTCCTTTATGGCCCACTGGATAAAGGTGTAAGTCAGGTGATGGCAATGCCGTCTCTACATTCTCATAAAATCCATCCTGTAATCCTGCTATACTGATCCACAGAACAAATCCCTGGATCAATATCTATCTTCATTTTAAAATGGGGTTGGGCCAAAGGGAAAGGGTGTGTGATTTTTATACATTGTCATACGTTTCAATGTTATTTTGAATTAAAATGTCATCTAAACCTTTTTTTAAGCCATCTACTGTATGTGCTGTGCCGGCTCATGCGAGAGGCTATTCCACAGATTCACAGCCCTTGTATGTCACCTTTTATGACTGAATCTTTTTTTCTCCAGGCGTAAGGAGTGGCCCTTTGTGTTCTTAGTCTTCCATCCAACTGCAAAACGTCTTGAAAATGGCCAGGAAACAGTACATGCACTCCAGTCACTCGTACAGTTGAAAACTCGTCCTCCTTGAGCTGCAAAAGCAAAATAGTGTTCCCCGACATTGACTCATTTGAGACTATATCTGAAAGCAGGCTGTCCTATTATTTATAGTTTAAAACATAACATTTATTAATGATTTTCATAAAAGATATGTAGATGAAAAGGTAAGCGTAATAGTTCAAAAGAGAATCAAAAAAAAAAAAAAAAAAAAAAGGGGGTAGTTTTAGTCCATATTCACTGAGGAACTGAGGTTAGTGTGGGGGTCTTGAAGACAAGATATGGCGAGTGCTCAAAGCTCAGAGGGCCTGCAAACACCCTGTGACCCTAGTCTGGGAAGGGGAGGGACCACTAACTGGCTGTATGTTGGAGCACTCGCCCTAACAAGGGCGACCCCCAGCCTCAGGATACCTCGGACCTAAATACCTAGCCCTAGACAACTTGAAAAAACAGCCCTGACTAGAATAGCTTCGACGCGTTTCTCCTTACTTCGGGTTCTTCAGGAAGCAAAATTACTAGCAGGTAAATAGAGTTTTGTGGCTGTTTAGAGTAAAAAGGCAGTGGCCGCTGCCTTTTTACTCTAAACAGCCACAAAACTCTATTTATCTGCTAGTAATTTTGCTTCCTGAAGAACCCGAAGTAAGGAGAAACGCGTCGAAGCTATTCTAGTCAGGGCTGTTTTTTCAAGTTGTCTAGGGCTAGGTATTTAGGTCCGAGGTATCCTGAGGCTGGGGGTCGCCCTTGTTAGGGCGAGTGCTCCAACATACAGCCAATTAGTGGTCTCTCCCCTTCCCAGACTAGGGTCACAGGGTGTTTGCAGGCCCTCTGAGCTTTGAGCACTCGCCATATCTTGTCTTCAAGACCCCCACACTAACCTCAGTTCCTCAGTGAATATGGACTAAAACTACCCCTTTTTTTTTTTTTTTTATTCTCTTTTGAACTATTATGCTTACCTTTTCATCTACATATCTTTTATGAAAATCATTAATAAATGTTATGTTTTAAACTATAAATAATAGGACAGCCTGCTTTCAGATATACTCAGTATTCCTTCGGGCTGACAAGGTGTGTTCCGCATCTCACACACACCTTTCGTGCGTATTGACTCATTTGAGACGTTTCAACACGCTGGAACTCCCCCCTCCATATGTTAGACTGACTATATGGGCAGAGGAAGCCCGTGAACGATTTCTTGATGATGTAGGCAGACAGGAGTACGCCCCTGTGTAAGTTCGATGTTAGCCAGTGGCATCTCATGCGTGACACCTGCAGTTTGCTAAGGTCCCTTGTGAGTAGGCCACTTTATTTGTCAGTTGCCAGGACCACAGGATGAATGATGTCATTCCACTACTGCATGTTCTGAAGCAGATTCTGATCAATCGGGATGGCCAGGGGACTGGAGACGTGGCGTCTACATCTCATGGTAACCTGAGTCCTGTTGGGGCTGAACTGTGGAAGAAGGAGGAGGATGAGGAGGATATATATACAGAAATATGTGGTTTATGTGCACAAATGAAAGAAGAGGAGAAGGAGGAACTAGAAAGCGATAAAGAAGACCAGGCAGATGACCCCGACAGACTGTGGCAGTATGCAGTGGAGATAGATGCAGGGAGTCCCTTGTACCAATGGCCAGATGCATACTGAGCTGCTTGCGTAGTGACAGCTGCATTATCACCATTCGGCAGAGGGAGGACTACTGACTCTTCACAATGTTAAACCCTTTCTACCAGTCTAAAATGGGCCACTTTTTGACACCTGCTGAAAAGGATGATAAACGCAACTACTATAGAGACATCCTATGTAGTCAGTTGGTCACTGCCTAAGTGCGACATTGTCCATCTTCACGAAAGTCTGACAGGGGGTACCTTCTGCGTTCACGCTCCACTGCCATGACTGCTTAGAGGGGAGGGGGGGTCAAAAGCAGTACCAGCTCTGTCATCAGTAACTGGAGTCTCCAGTCTCTGATGAGCATGTTTCTTCACCCACCTACTGAAGTAACCAGCCAGCAGCAGCCGGACATGGAGCAGAACCTGAACCAGCAGGTTTTGGCATATTTGGACTGCACCCTGCCACCCCAGATCCAAGATTCCCTGGACTACTAAGTAGCCAAACTTGATTTGTGGCCACAACTGGCCGAGTTTGCCCTAGGCAAGCTTTCTTGCCTGGCGTATTGTGGCATCAATACGGGTGTTTGGTGTGGTGGGGGGCATTGCTAGGGTCTCAAAAGATCCGGGGCCCAAGCCCCAATGAATATGGCCCAATTCTCTATGTTGACCCTCGTCCCAACCCTGCTATATAGCAGCACATACCTCTCACATCCAGTGCCTCCCAGGTGACTTCTCTGATGTAGATCTTCTCTGTCATCATCTTCTCAACTTGGTCCAGACAACTTCTCTCAGCCGCTCCTCGTCTCTGCAGAGTGTGAGACACAGACATCTTAGCTTCCTCAAATTTCTATCATCATCCCCCAACCTGGAGTCCCCACGGTCTTATCCTGCTGCTCGCTGTGCCCCCCAATACCCCCAAATACTATCCTGGAGAAATAATACTGCCCCCAATAGTAATAGTCCTTCCAGTAGTAATTCCCTCATTAGTAACACTGCACCCTACAGTGACCCCAGTACTGATAATGCTCCCCAAGAGTGCCTCCATTAGTAGAGGAGCCCTCCAGTATTAAAAATGCCCTCACAGAGCCTCCAGTAGTAATAAGGCTCCCTATTGTTCGCCCATTGGTAATAAAGCTCTGTACAGACCCCTCAGTAGTAATAATGCCCCCCATAGTGCTCTTAGTAGAAATAAGGCGGATCTCCCAGTAGTAATAAGAATGCCTAATGTCCCCTGGATTTATAATACCCCTACAGTGCCCCCAATATTTATATCGCTCCCGCTACTGTTATAATGCTCACCCTGAAGTGCCCACTGTTATATTCCTCCCTTTAGTGTCCTCAGAAATTATAATTCCTCAGCCCCTCCACCATACAGTCCCATGTAAATAAAACTATTTCTCTCCTGTGTAAATAACATCACAC
The DNA here is from genome assembly GCA_900303285.1 of Rhinella marina. Classification (NCBI taxonomy): domain Eukaryota; kingdom Metazoa; phylum Chordata; class Amphibia; order Anura; family Bufonidae; genus Rhinella; species Rhinella marina. The sequence continues at coordinate 18,221 of ONZH01015196.1, forward strand.
CATCTCTCCAGCCCCCCTCCAATATACAGTCCCATGTAAATAACATCATTCCCCTAGCCGTCATCAACATACAGTCCTATGTAAATATCACCCCCTCCGAAAGCCGCCTTCAACATACAGTCCCATGTAAATAATATCACTTCCTTCCCACATCCACCTCCAACATGCAGTCCCATGTAAATAACATAAACCTGCCCTCAGCCACATCCAACATGCAGTCCCATGTAAATAACATCATTCCACACCACAGTCCAAAGTAAATAAGGCTACTTTCACACCAGCGTTTTTGCTGGACCCGTCATGGATCAGCAAAAACGCTTCCATCATCATAATACAACCGTCTGCATCTGTTCTGAACGGATCCGGTTATATTATCGTTTAAATAGCCAGTTTGGATCAGTTTCTTCATGCGGACACCAAAACTCAGCAAGCAGCGTTTTAGTGTCCGCCTCCAAAATGGAATGCTGACTGAACTGAAGCAAACTGATGCATTCTGAATGGATCCTTTTCCATTCAGAATGCATTAGGACAAAACTGATCAGTTTTGGACCGTTTATGAGAGCCTGTGACGGATCTCACAAACGGATCCTTACAATGCAAGTGTGATAGTAGCCTAATGCTAGTTTCACACCTGCAGCAGGGGACTACGGCAGGCAGTTCCGTGGGTGAACAGCCCGCCAGATCCGTGCTGCAGCAGGTGCACGTGTGGGTCCGGAACTACGCTCCTGCCCCATTCACTGTAATGGGGGCGGGCCACGGATCCAGCCACAGCATGGCAAACCCTGCTGAGAGGCGGACGGAACAAAAGTACAATATGCTGTACTTTTGTTCCGGCCGCCTTGCAGCAGGAGTTGCCGTGCTGCAGCCGGATCCGTGGCCCGACCCCATTACAGTGAATGGGGCCAGAGCGTAGTTCCGGCCCCACACATGCACCAGCGGCAGCATGGATCCTAACAGCCTGCCGGAGTCACATGCCGCAGGTGTGTAAGTACCCTAACAGAACCCTGCCCAAATCACCTCCAACACACAGTCCCATGATAACATCCCTTTCTTCTGCCCTAACATACAGTCCCAGTTAAATAACCACAACTCCCAGCATCCCTCTGCTTCTTCCTTCACTTACCTCTTCTGATGTAGCAGTGCTCAGTGCAGCTTCTTCCCCACAATTCTCCTCTTCAGTTTAGAAGACAGGGGAAAGGACCTGTGATGATGTCACAGTCATGTGACCAGTGCAGGATTGAACGGCACTGATAACATGACCTGTGATGTCATCACAGGTCCTACATATCTTGCAGTCTGTTAGATTCAATTGTACTGCGGTCCTGAGGACGGCAATCAGGGTTGCCAACCGTCCGTAAATTTAAGGACAGTCCGCAAAATATGGTTGTTTTTCTCTGCCGTCCGTAGTGTCCGGCAGAAATAAACACCATCCTTAAATTTTTGGGCTGAATCCCCAAAGTCTGTACTGCGCATGCGTGCGTAGTACAGACTGCAGTGAAGTTCCGGCGGGCGGGCAGCCGCCGGAAAGCGCAAGGATTATTACCTGAGGGCCGGGCAGCAGCTGTGCAGAAGAAGCCGAGGCAAGCGACGAGCGGGGACAGTGTTACAGTGAAATCAGGTAAGTATGTCATTTTTATGTCACTGTTGTGTCACAGGGGCACTATATGGGGGCTATCTAACTTCTGGGGGCACTATGGGGCTACCTGGACTACAGGGGTGCTATCTAAACTAATGTGGCACTACAGGGAGTATCTGAACTAAAGGGGGCTATCTAACGTCTGGGGGCACTATGGAGACTACTTGGACTACAGGGGGGATATCTAAACTACTGTGGCACTACAGGGAGTATCTGAAATAAAGGGGGCTATCTAACATCTGGGGGCACTATGGGGGCTATCTGTACTAAAGGGGGCTATCTAATGTCAGGGAACTATGGGGCTATCTAATGTCTGGGGGCACTATGGGGGCTATCTGTACTAAAGGGGGCTATCTAATGTCGGGGAAATATGGAGGCTATCTAACGTCTGGGGGCACTATGGGGGCTATCTGTACTAAAGGGGGCTATCTAATGTCGGGGAAATATGGAGGCTATCTAACTTCTGGGGGCACTATGGGGGCTATCTGTACTAAAGGGGGCTATCTAACGTCTGGGGGCACTATGGGGGTTATCTGTACTAAACGGGGCTATCTAACGTCTGGGGGCACTATGAGGGCTATCTAACGTATGGGGGCTATCTGTACTAAAGAAGACTATGGCTATCTAACGTCTAGGGGCACTATGGGGACTATCTGAACTACAGGGGGCTATCTAAACTACTGGGGCTCTACATGGGGCTATCTAATCTACTGAGGGCACTATCTGGACTAAAGGGGGCTATTTAACTTCTGGGAGCATTATCACTATTGTGGCACTATTACTAATGAGGGCACACTGGGAGAGAATTATATCTACAGTATAGTATTTGGGGACATTGGGGAGCACAGTGGGCACAGTATTTTAGGTAGCAGCAGGATAACTGAAAAGTGGGTAATCTAAGGTGTCTTTGTGGCAAACTCTGCAGAGAGAAGATGGGGCTGAAAGAACTCATCATGGCGGTCTGGGCCAAATAGAGAAGATGAGAAAAGAGAAGATCTACATCAGGGAGACGTCACTGGATTTAAAGGGGTATTCTCATTTGAATAAATCCATTTTATTGAGCTCCTTTGCTGATTTTATTCACCTTCCTAAATAGTCTTTATTACCAATAAACTCTCTGTAGTAAAAAAAATCTTCCCTCACTGCCCCCTTGTTTACCTTTTGGAGCCCTTGGTTACGGCCACCACCGCTGCGATAAGGCAGCGGGCCGCGCTTGCGCAGTAGCTGTGTCTTTTCCCCCTGGCTGGCGGCTCATTTGCATCGGGAGCGCGCAAGCCGCCGGCCACCGCGCGTGCGCAATGGCGTCGTATCGCCGCGCATGCGCAGTAGCTAATTTCTCCCTGCGCTCGCATACAGCTCTGTATGCGAGTGCAGACATCGCGGAGGAGACGAGGAAGAAGGCAGCAGCCAGAGGGAGCCGCATCTTCCATAGGTAAGTATGGAAACTAAAACTGCTCCACTATATACACCAACGATTTACTATATTCAAGAAGAAGAAGAATTATAAATATAGAAACTTTTCCACTGATACCACCAATGATTTATTTCAAGCAAAAGTACTCTATATATTAGTAATAATTATAATTATAAGATATAAAATATATTAATATATATATATATATATATATATATATATATATATATATATATATATATATATATATTTTTTTTTATATATATATTTTTTTATATATATATATATATATATATATATAATTTTATAATAATTATAAAAAAATTTCCACTATACCCACCAACGATTTGTTGAATTCTAAAGGAGTTTATTTATTTTATATTCTCAGGATATGACAGAGGTAGCAGAGCTGAAAAGGCGTGGGGTAGAGAGACAGGGATGTCAGAGTGAAAAATACATATGTAGTAGAGCTGTATGTGCAGGGGGTTCTACCTGAGTGCCGTTTGTGTATAGTGTATGACAGGTAGCAGAGCTGAAAAGGCGTGGGTAGAGAGACAGGTATGTCAGAGGGAAACATACATATGTAGCAGAGCTGTATGTGCAGGGGGTTCTACCTGAGTGCCATTTGTGTACAGTGTATGACAGAGGTAGCAGAGCTGAAAAGTCGTGGGGAAGAGAGACAGGGATGTCAGAGGGAAACATACATATGTAGCAGAGCTGTATGTGCAGGGGGTTATACCTGAGTGCCATTTGTGTACAGTGTATGACAGAAGTAGCAAATATGTGGCAGAGCTGAAAAGGCGTGGGGTAGAGAGACAGGTATGTCAGAGGGAAACATACATATGTAGCAGAGCTGTATGTGCAGGGGGTTCTACCTGAGTGCCGTTTGTGTACAGTGTATGACAGAAGTAGCAAATATGTAGCAGAGCTGAAAAGGCGTGGGGTAGAGAGACAGGTATGTCAGAGGGAAACATACATATGTAGCAATGCTTTATTTGCTGGGGGGGTCTACATGAGTGCAGGTAGCGAACTATATAAAATTTATATAGCATGTATGTATTTGTATGTATACATACACATGATCTTAGGTGTATATACAATAGTTGTAAAGCTGTACTGGTAAAAAATAAATATCTGTACTAGTGGGTGGGGGATGGTCATGTATGATGGGAGGCAAAAGCAGAAAAGATCTGGCTACTAACTAACAGACTTTGGCTGTAATATATATAAGATGAATATTTTTTTTTATAGTTCACATTTGTTTAGTAAGAGATAAGACAGGACAGCAATATCTTACTGTCTACTTAGATTACTTACCATTTGTCTCTGAGTTACAAATCTCAATCAGGAGGGAATAGGGCTTTCCATACACTCAGGGCCGGCCTTAGGGTAGATGGCGCCCTGTGCGAAACTATCTCTCGGCGCCCCCCCCCCCCCCCCCCCCGAGTGACAGTACTAACGTCATACAGTATAGAGCTATAAATACAGTGTAGAGATATATAGAGTGATATAGGTAGGTAGAGTAGGACAGTATATATATATATGTATTTATAGCTCTCTATACTGTCCTATATCACACTATATATCTCTGCACTGTATGTATAGCTTTCTATATTGAAATGTAACCTAATACAGCGCACATACCTCTTACATCCAGTATAATACAACACCTCATACCTCTTACATCCAGTATAATACAGAGCCTCATACCTCTTACATCCAGTGACGTCTCCTCTCATGTAGATCTTCTCTTTCCTCATCTTCTCCTTTCAGACCAGACGCCATTTTTCAGCCATTTCTCATCTCTGCAGTTAGACAGAAAAAAAATCTTAGTTTACACAGTGTCCTAAAAAATAACTGCGCCCAGCAAATAGTGTTCCGTAATAGTGTAAACATAACGCTCCCCAGAAATAACTGCGCTGATACTGTGCCAGGGTGCCCCCACAGTAATAGTGCCCCCAAAGTCCCAACTAATAATTCCCTGCCAGAGTGCACTTGTTAGTAATAGTGCCCCCAACAGTACTAATGTCCCCACTGTGCCCCAGAAGTAATAATGCTTCCAATGTGCCAGTAACAAGTGCCCCCCATTGATTCCCCCCCAAAATCATGTACCAGTAAAAAGTGTCCCACCCCCATAGATGCCCCCCAAATTATGTGCCAGTAAGAAATGCCTCAGTGCCCCCATGTGCCAGTAAGAAATGCCCCAGTGCCAGTAAAAATGCCCCAATGCCCCCATGTGCCAGTAAAATGCTCCCATGTGCCAATAAAAATGCCCCCAGTGCCAGTAAAAATGCCCCCAGTGCCCCCATGTGCCAGTAAAAATGCCCACAATACCCCCATGTGCCAGTAAAATGCCACTATGTGCCAGTAAAAATGCCCCCAGTGCCCCTTGTGCCAGTAAAAATGCCCTCAGTGCCAGTAAAATGCCCCCAGTGCCCCCATGTGCCAGTAAAATGCCCCCATTTGCCAGTAAAATGCCCCCATGTGCCCCATTTGCCAGTAAAAATGCCCCCAGTGCCAGTAAAATGCTCCCATGTGCCAATAAAAATGCCCCCAGTGCCCCCTTGTGCCAGTAAAATGCCCCCAGTGCCAGTAAAATGCCCCCATGTGCCAGTAAGAAATGCCCCAGTGCCCCCATGTGCCAGTAAAAATGCCCCCAGTGCCAGTAAAATGCCCCCAGTGCCAGTAAAAATGCCCCCAGTGCCCCCATGTGCCAGTAAAATGCTCCCATGTGCCAATAAAAATGCCCCCAGTGCCCCCTTGTGCCAGTAAAAATACCCCCAGTGCCAGTAAAATGCCCCCCATGTGCCAGTAAAAATGCCCACAATACCCCTATGTGCCAGTAAAATGCCACTATGTGCCAGTAAAAATGCCCCCAGTGCCCCTTGTGCCAGTAAAAATGCCCCCAGTGCCAGTAAAATGCTCCCATGTGCCAATAAAAGTGCCCCCTTGTGCCAGTAAAATGCTCCCATGTGCCAATAAAAATGCCCCCAGTGCCCCCTTGTGCCAGTAAAAATACCCCCAGTGCCAGTAAAATGCCCCCATGTGCCAGTAAAAATGCCCACAATACCCCTATGTGCCAGTAAAATGCCACTATGTGCCAGTAAAAATGCCCCCCAGTGCCCCATTTGCCAGTAAAAATGCCCCCAGTGCCAGTAAAATGCTCCCATGTGCCAATAAAAGTGCCCCCTTGTGCCAGTAAAAATGCCCCCAGTGCCCCCTTGTGCCAGTAAAATGCCCCCAGTGCCAGTAAAATGCTCCCATGTGCCAATAAAAATGCCCCCAGTGCCCCCTTGTGCCAGTAAAAATGCCCCCAGTGCCCCCTTGTGCCAGTAAAAATGCTCCCAGTGCCCCCTTGTGCCAGTAAAAATGCCCCCAGTGCCCCCTTGTGCCAGTAAAAATGCCCCAGTGCCCCTGGCCAGTAAATCCCAGGCCAGTAAATGCCCCCAGTGCCCCCATGTGCCAGTAAAATGCCCCCATGTGCCAATAAAAATGCCCCCAGTGCCCCCTTGTTCCAGTAAAAATGCCCCCAGTGCCAGTAAAATGCACCCATGTGCCAGTAACAATGCCCACAATACCCCCATGTGCCAGTAAAAATGCCCCCAGTGCCCCCTTGTGCCAGTAAAAATGCCCCCAGTACCCCCATGTACCAGTAAAAAATGCCCCCAGTGCCCCCTTGTGCCAGTAAAAATGCCCCCAGTGCCCCCTTGTGCCAGTAAAAAATGCCCCCAGTGCCCCCATGTGCCAATAAAAATGCCCCCATAAAAAAAATAAACACTTACTTACCTCCAGCAGCGATGCGATGCAGGCCTCTTCCGGCCTGTGTCCAGCGCTGTACGGCTCGGGCGGCGCGATGACGTCATCGCGTCGCCTGAGCTGGCCTCTGATAGGCTGCAGGCCTAGGGCCTGCAGCTTATCAGAGGAACGGGCAGGGGAGACGCCTCTCCCTCCCCTGCCCCGCATCTCCAAAGGCAGACTATGGAGATGAGCGCTTCCACAATGGAAGCGCTCATCTCCCTCTGCCCCACCGCCGCACTTGCAGGGCACGGCCGGGCCATTAAGGGGGCGCTCTGGCAGGGCGCCCCCTTAACTGGCCGGGAGTGAAGCGCCCTGTGCAACCGCACAGGTCGCACACCCCTAAGGCCGGCCCTGCATACACTGTAGGCTGCCAGAATGATGACTCATACAATTCACATGCAGGAGCACAAGGACTGAGCTCTCAGTGTGATGTCATAAGGAGGCGTGGCCAGCCTTCACTCTAACTGCCTAAGCCCGCCCAGCCTTAGAAGCAGGAAACTAGGAAGTGAACTGCAGAGCTGTCTGCTGGTAAGGCTAAAATAGCAAGATGAGAATACACCTTTAAGAGGTATGTGGTGGTGTCATCTTGTATGTTTGGTATTGTCCTATGTCCTCAGAGCCATTTTATGCAGCTCTGGTCTGTTAAACTGCAGCAAGGACTTGTCGGTATATGGTACGTTACTGCTATAGCCAATCAGTAATCTAATGCTGAGAACTGGCTGCAGTGGTCACATGCCATACACCTGCACATCAGTGTGCACATCACCAACATTGTGACAGATGTGCACACTTGCCCATTACATGCCTGTCAGTCTTTGTTTACATGGCAGCAGCAATGATGCCAGCATCATCACTGCAGCCATATAAACAAAGCACTCAGACTAGAATGGCAGGGATGTAACAGCTGAAAATTGTTGATTTTGTTTCCATATGCCATATTTTATTTTTAACTACTGAACAATCCTATTCTGGGGTGTGAAAGGGGCGTGTTCTCTAAAAAAGGGGGTGTGGTTTATTATGTCCATAAAAATTTTGGGCCATCCGTAAATTTGGGTTGAGTTGTCCAGAAAAACTTGAAAGAAAGGTTGGCAACCCTGACGGCAATACAATTGTATTTGTCTAACAGGCAGGACATTCGGGGCCTGGGAGAAAACATCAGGGGTCCAGGCCCCGAATGTTTTAGCCTAGCAACGCCCCTGCCCGAAACAGAACTCACCTTTTAACAGGAAATATTTCTAAAGGTGAATCAGGTCTGGATCAGCCAGGATTTCCACACACCGGTGCCTGACACATCAGATTAGATAATTCTGGCAATAATGTTTTGACTGGAGTGTGCTGCCAAACCAGAACACTGTGAAAAATGGCCTGTTACTTTTGGCCACATGCTTCAGCCACTCTTCTGATGCTGCCACCCTCTTGATTCCACACGCATGCTGCCTCTGCTTCTATTTTCTACATCCACCCTCCATCTTGTGCTGTTACTGTCACTGCTGTTGCCCCCCACCTCCCCACTCTGTGACTGGGCCACTGTGTTGATTCCTCATGCTGTTGCCACACTCACTACTCTGTGACTTGGCCACTGTGTTGACTCCTCATGCAGTTGCCACCCTCACCAGTCTGTTCTGGGGACATTAGCGTCTCTGTTTGGCCTTGTTGGCATCACAGTTTATTTTGCCCTTCTCGTAATCTGTCACAAGAACGAAGGTTGAAAAACACAACAGATCCCGTCTCTGGAGCATCTATAAGACCTTTATCATATGGTCAGTATTTCGCATCAGGATTTGCTCATGATTTCGAAGCCGAAAGCAGGAGTGGGTCTAAAACACAGAAGACATAAAAATATCTCCTTCACCTATCATCACTCTTGTTTTTTCCTTACCAATACTGATCAAATACTGATGCAAAAAACTGATCAAATATTGACCGTGTGATAGAAGCCATTAAAGTCCTGCATGAAAGACTTATTTTCCATTTGAGTAGAATCAATGTCAGACACAAATGGCCCAAGCATTTGATACTGTACCACATAAAAGGTTAGTATATAAAATGAGAATGCTTAGACTGGGAGAAAATGTCTGTATGTGGGTAAGTAACTGGATCAGTGATAGAAAACAGAGGGTGGTTATTAACGGTAGATACTCAAATTGGGTCACTAGTGGTGTACCACAGGGGTCAGTATTTGGCCCTATTCTCTTCATGATATTTATTAATGATTCTGTAGAAAGCTTGTACAGTAAAATATAATTTTTATAGATGACACTCAACTGTGTAAACTAATTAAAATGGAAGTACACTGCTACATATGGAACTGGATAGATTGGAGGCTTGGGCAGATAAGTGACAGATGAGTAGTGTTGAGCGAACATGTTCAGCCGAATATGGCGGTGCTTGGGACCACACGGTATTCGGACGAATACCGCGTGTGCTCGAGCGCCATGCTCGAGTCACCTCCCCACACGCTAATTAGCCAATTAGCGTGCGGGGAGGTACTGGCATTCACTGTAATGCCAGTAGCTATGTTGGCTACTGGCATTACACTGATTGGATGGCCGAGAAGGTGCCATCGGGTGCTATAAAGCACCCGGTGACATGTGACCGGCGCATACCAAACCAGGGACAGCTGCTGCAAGCAGGGACAGACAGTGTAGGGAGAGAAGCACCCTAGGCAGGGATAGAAATCGCTCAACAAAGACCCAAAAGCCCTTTTAAGGGCTATTATATCTTGCACAAACCAATATTTATAGTGCTTGAAAAGCACTATATTGTTCTTCTTCTTTTTATAGTGCTTGAAAAAGCACTATACTGTTATCTGATTTTTCTTATTCTTCCCACAAATTTCTGCAATTAATACAGCCCGAACCGCTTGGTGTACAGACTCCGTTCAAAGTGCGTTTCGAAGCCCTCGATGGTGACAGGTGTGCTATGTATTTTTGGAGTCGATCGGATTAGTCGTTTTTAAGATATGACAGGTTAAAAACCAAAAATTCTCCATAGAAATTAATGGAGAGCATTAGAGTGGGACCAATCAGCCAATAAAAGTGGTAGACACTCTTAAAGGGTCAGTCACTCTTAAAGAGACAGACACTCTTAAAGGGGCAGTAACTGTTAAAGGGACAGACACTCTTAAATGGGCAGCACTTTTAAAGGGATAGTTACTCTTAAAGGGGCAGACACTCTTAAAGGGGAAACCACTCTTAAAGGGACAGTTACTCTTAAAGGGGCAGCCACTCTTAAAAGGAAAGTGATTCTTAAAGGGGCATTAACTCTTAAAGGGGCAGCACTCTTAAAGGGGCAGCACTCTTAAAGGGATTGGGGAGATTTCTCAATATAATGTGCTGCCAGATTAGATAGATAGAACAAACCCCTATGTCGGCATGATCCCCATTTAGGGGACAAACTTGTTTGATCAGAGGGGGCCTGTTTGAAATCCCAGTTCCCAATGGAGCAAATCACCAAATAGGTGACATGATCCATACATGGGACCAGGAAAGGGAGAGTAAGGATCTCACACGCAAGTAATATAGTCCCCACGACAAGGGCACCCATGAGACCATCATTTAGGTGGAGCAACTCATGTGGGATTACCCGTCTAGGAGAATTATTTAAGAAGATATATCCATGAGGGACTGCAGCATGGGTTCGCTGTTGCCAACAAACACACAGCTGTCAGACAGGGTACATCTTCGAAGGCTGAGGCAAATGATGTCTCAGAACCACATGTGTGCGCATATGGGAGACATTTCAAATCCATCAGCCGATATATATATATATATATATATATATATATATATATATGTGTCTGATCACATGAGCACCAAAAGTTATGGCCTGGTGTGGGAGACACATTACTTGCATGTGAGATCCTTACTCTCCCTTTCCTGGTCTTATGTATGGATCATGTCACCTATTTGCTATGCGCCAATCCTGTGGAACACTCCCTGTCAGTATAGAGTCCTTAAATATCAGAAATAAGGGTCTGGCTATGACATCACTTAATTCTCTTAGGATACGGGGTGTGTGCCATCAGGTCCTGGCGATTTGTCTATTTTAATCTTTTTACGACGCAGCTCTACTTCTTCCTGGGTCAGACAGGGCACTTTTAAAGGGGAATTTACTTCTATATTCTGCATTTCATCTGACAGTTTATTTTCCTCAGTGAATACAGTGGAGAAAAAGATATTTAGTAGCTTTGCTTTCTCCTCATCGCTCTCTGCAACTTCCCCCTCATTACTATATAAAGAGCTGACACCTTCAGATTTATACTTTTTACCATTTATATAACTGAAGAACATTTTAGGGTTAGTTTGACTGTCTTTGGCAATTAATCTGTCAGTCTCTAGTTTGGCTGCTTTTATTTGTCTTACCATTTGTGGTACCATTCATGTATATTATTGAGTACATTAAGTAAATATCCACAGTGCAGCAAGAATAAATATATGAACCACTTTTTTCCTTTTCTTAAAGACATTTTGCTAGTCATCTGACTGGATTTTTCAATTAGAGTGGCTACTATGAGAAATGTCTAGCATCAGCATATTACTTCCAAGACTGAAGCAGGAGTCACCAGTATTTAAAGTCGGAGATTTCTCTTACAAGCCATTTTAATTGAGAAAACCAGTCAGATGCCCAGCGAACAGTCAAGAAAAAAGAATAAAATTCAAGTCCATTTGCTCTGTCTTACAACTGATATATTATGACCAGAATGAATGAGAACCTTTACAGACAAATTACACAAATAGCCGTTATATAGCTCAGCTCGTTTCATAAAAGGGAGGCCTTCTTGTGTCTTAGTCTATTCTATGGACTCCAGCCCGTGACCACCCACATATATTCAATGTGCAGTGCAAGACAAAGTTACCCAGCTGCTTCTCCACCTGGCTTACAATATGCCCTTCCTGTACTTTGGAATGCTAATAAGAGGTAACAATGACAAGGTGACCTCTGTGCAGTATCCTAGCAGTTCAATGGGTAAATATCATTGACCAATATCAGTATATATTATATCCATTTACCAGGTACATTTTATGTGGCCTTAGGGCTGAATCTCTGGCTGAGAACAATATTCTCCAAATGTGTGGCTGACCACAACTTCTCCCAGCAATAACAATTGACCACTTAGGATGAGATTATTTGAATTGGAGCCAATAAGCACATAGCTATTCTGGCTTCTATTTAAACAGGGTTTCCTCATAAGACAAGCCCTTCAATAAAGCCTCTGTTACATTTTCTCATTTTGAATCCTAAAAGCACTAATATCTCATTCCCTCCTTCTGCTGTTATTGTCATGCAAGAAAAATATCACTAAGTAAAACTTAACCTTTATTCCCAATTTAGTATACTACTGTCAAGATCCCAATATCAAATCACGAATAGAAACAGATAAAAATCTGGCATAATTTTGCCCCCTGATAACAAAGATATAGATACTGTAAATCATAGTAGTCACTCACATAGGTGATAACAAACATAAAAAGGTTTAAGTAGCTAGGTCCACAACAAAAAATATGTTACCAGGACCTTCTTACTCATGATTCCATTGTACAGGGTTGGATTGTGTTGTACAGACATTTATGTAATGCAGAGAGTTACCGGGGCCCGATAGCATTATCCTGCACCTTATACTCTTCTGGACTATACTGGGATATATACTGGGGAGCCCATGGGATATGAAGCCAGGAGTTCTGTATTACTGTCCTGCTGGAGGATGAGCACAGTCCTGTGACCAGGTGCACAGATCTCCAGGAATGGGATATTTCTAGATGATGTAAAGCCCTCTCATTACCAGACTTGATATAGGAGTCCTGGGTAAACCAAAACATTTTGGTAATTTGAAATACAAACAATAAATAGTATATAGTCTGCCATTTCACCAGTCATGTTTAACGCCTGCAAGCTATCATTCAGAAGTAAGACTCAAATAGTCCAGATGCTTCCCCCCTTCCATCAAGTTGTACAGGGTAGATATACTGTAGGAATCAACCAAAGAAGTAGGGACCAAGTGGACTCTCCTTACAATGTCCCTCAGGCAACCCCTGCCTTAAAGTTGAGTGACCCCATTTCTCAGTGGCCATTCCCTCTTTTTCTCATCTATATGATCCTGATGATAAAGTCTATAGCTCTGTAATGGTTCTTCAGGGGACAAATTATGGCGCCTCAGCATCAGGATGTCACATTATTATTTTTAGGATCCTTTTCATGTTTTTCCCTCTTTAGAACCGCTTTCATGTTATTTTTTTATTTTTATTGCTGTGGCCCTATAAACTTTTTTTGTTTGGTATCACCTATATTAGTGAGTATTAGTAAGGTTAAGCTTTACTTATGGATGCTTTTCTGTGATATTATCCACAACCCAGCAAACATGTCACAAGCTAGTGAACCATCTAGGTTGTAATATGATTGGGCTTAGTGCTAAACTGGAATGGAGTTTTAGCAACTCCTTGTCTTCACCCTTTACTCCCATTTTACATGTATGGACTTATATACCTTTGTTGTGCCCCCAGAATAGTCTTCTATATTAGTAACTGGTTAATCTAAGGCAAAGTACAGAAATGAGAGAATCAAAGCGTTATGTAGCAAACAAGTCAGTGCAAAAATTATTTTCAAATGTAAGGTAACATGAGAATCAGAAATACAGAACCAGAGGGGACATCAAAAACAAAACAAAAGAATGTCTGCAAAACATGCAGTCGGATACAGAACTATAGACCGAAGAGTAAGAATCAAAATACAGGAGATCAGAATTAGAAAACTCACTATCTAGAGTCCAGGCACAAAACTGATGGAGGCATGCGAAATTGAGTCAAGCTACAACATTACTGACCATGGACCATGGGGAATGAAATAATAGCCATCAAGATAAGCAACTCTGCTGCATGCTAGTTATTACTATCTTCTAGATTCCCTGTCCCTCTACTAGCTTTAGTAATAAATTATTATCTAATATTTATTACAAAATTCAAAGAGCCTATGAAGAGCCTATGAAAATTACAAATAGACTATGAAGATCACATTCATAACTTAGACACAAAATTATTGCTTGTATCTAGATATATGGCATGTTAAAAATTAACATTAAAATGTTTCATTGCCAAGTCATTATAATAAATAACACACATAAGCATTTAAACCAGAGTTTAATGGGTTTCATTGTAACAACTGGGAGTAATGCATAAAATAAAAAGATTTCATCCACAGTGTTCAATCACAGTGTTTAATTAAGTTTGTCTTGTGCATTAAACTTTAAAGATTATGGTAAAAAATGGGTTTAATATAGAAAGAAAATAGAGGTAGTAAAATACAGTACCACAAAGACAAAATAAACATAAATGTAATACAGATTATGTATGTCCTCAGTGACATTCCCATAGATTTAACACATAAAATCTTAAAATAAATAGCCTACAAAAATTACCTTTAACTTATGGGAAAATTGCGTTTCTGTTTGATATAAAATAGAAGACATTCAAAAACACCAATTGACTTGAATATTGCCCGACAGAAATAGTAAAATATAAACAGCCTTTTCACATTTAATTTTCCATTTGCATTTCACATATTAGCAAAAAAAATAGTCCATAAGTGAAATAGACCAGTTGGCATTCAACTGAAATGTATTTCTTCCATGAGGAAGGCAACAAATACGTATGTTTCATTGGTTCAGCGTCTCTGTAGTCCAGACACTTATGCTTTTAATAATTAGCCATTCATTTTGATTCTTAGTCACTAAAATTCGAATGCAGTCAATATTAAAAAGAACTTTGCGGTCTATATTGTCCATTTCAAAGTTCCCATTTATGAAATCACCTAACCTAAGATAAGTTGTGCATTTTTTGTTCTTCATAGTTCCAACCAATCTTTCTCCAACCTCCAGGGTACCATGGTGTAGAATATCATTTTGGCGATCTTCTGTTCCTGTGTTGACTTTGATTTTGCTTATTTTTATAGGTTTCTCAAAGAAAATGTGATAAAAGTCTCCGCTAGAAGGAGGTTTGGCCCAGAAATATTCTTCAGCACTACTATAAGCCCTATTAACCTCATAATTTTCAAATGTTTTCATATTTGTGCTGAGAATTGCAGATGGGTTATCAGGTATATCAAGTGAGTCTTCTTCAAAGTCATCATCTTTCAGTTTGTTCTCAGCACCTTTGTAGGAAGAATAATATCCCATATGCTGAAAAAGAGATGGCTTAAATCGAATTGCTTCTTTTTGGGCTAACAGGCCTCTAAAATGAATCAGCAGCCAATCACAAGGCATTTCCTGGTAGAACATAAGTAGAAAATGAGCCAGTCGTGGTAGATCATGGGTATTATATAATTTACCAATATATCCTAGTTTTGAAAACTCCAAGGTTACCCAATTTGATCCTTTCCTAGAATTTATCACCTTTTTAATTGTTGTCAAGAAATTCTTGGCACATCTAACATCATCTTCAAGCATTAAATAATAATCTGACAGATTAGCACAAAAATTTAGTAGGAAAGCATAGTCAACATTTTGTTTAGATCTAAATTTTACCCGGGCATCAGGATCATTATAATTTCTTTTCAAGCCTTCTAATACAGGATAGTACTGTGCAGGAGTATGAATAATTGCAAGTCTTCCTGCAATAATATAATGTGAGAATTTTCTTGATATATCTTGTACAATGCTTTCACACCAGACTAGGTCAAAATCTGCTATATGAACAACTACGGCTATCTCCTTCAGTTCGTCATAGCTTGATTGTTCAAATATAGACTTGATAGTTTCAAGCAAATAATTTCCTTTTTTCCTTTTCACAGATGATAGGCCAATTGTTAGAAAACCTATGCAAAAAAAGAATAATGAGTTTTCATATTGTTCTTTTTATTTTTTTAATATAAAAAAGTAAAGCACTATACTTCACTTGTAGAATTGCTTTGGATAGCTGAGGTTGTGTTCTAAAGATTTACCCTCTTGTATATGACATAAAGCAGTGCTTTAATTTAATAATCAGTACATACCATCATATGAGGGCAATTAGTGTTGCTGTAATCAGATCTGGCAACCACTAAATCTCAATATTGTTTAATTACAATTGATTATGGGTAGGATATATATATATATATATATATATATATATATATATATATATATATATTTATAAATACAGTGCCAGTATTCGGCCCCCTGGAACTTTTCAACCTTTTGCCACATTTCAGGCTTCAAACATAAAGATCTAACGTTTTAAATTTTTGGTGAATAATCAACAACAAGTGGGTCACAATTGTGAAGTGGAATGAAATTTATTGGATCATTTAAACTTTTTTTGTAATAATAAAACTGAAAAGTGAGGTGTGCAAAATTATTCGACCCCCTTGCATTAATACTTTGTTGCGCCACCTTTTGCTGCGATTACAGCTGCAAGTCGCTTGGGGTATGTCTCTATCAGTTTTGCACATCTAGAGACTGAAATTCTTGCCCATTCTTCCTTGCAAAAAGCTTGAGCTCTTTGAGGTTGGATGGAGAGCGTTTGTGAACAGCAGTTTTCAGCTCTTTCTACATATTCTCAATTGGATTCAGGTCTGGACTTTGACTTGGCCATTCTAAGACCTGGATACCTTTATTTTTGAACCATTCCATTGTAGATTTTGCTTTATGTTTGGGATCATTGTCTTGTTGGAAGATAAATCTGCATCCTAGTCTTAGGTCTTTGCAGACTCCAACAGGTTTTCATCCAGAATGGTCCTGTATTTGGCTCCACCCATCTTCCCATCAATTTTAACCATCTTCCCTGTCCCTGCTGATGAAAAGCAGGCCCAAACCATGATGCTGCCACCACCATGTTTGACAGTGGGGATGGTGTGTTAAGGGTGATGAGCTGTGTTGCTTTTACGCCAAACATATAGTTTTGCATTGTTTCCAAAAAGTTTGATTTTGGTTTCATCTGACCAGAGCACCTTCTTCCACATGTTTGGTGTGTCTCCCAGGTGGCTTGTGGCAAACTGTAAACAAGACTTTTTATGGATATCTTTGAGAAATGGATTTCTTCTTGCCACTCTTCCATAAAGGCCAGATTTGTGAAGTGTTCGACTGATTGTTGTCCTATGGACAGACTCTCCCACCTCAGCTGTAGATCTCTGCAGTTCATCCAGAGTGATCATGGGCCTCTTGGCTGCATCTCTGATCAGTCTTCTCCTTGTTTGAGATGAAAGTTTAGAGGGACGGCCGGGTCTTGGTAGATTTGCAGTGGTCTGATACTCCTTCCATTTCAATATGATCGCTTGCACAGTGCTCCTTGGGATGTTTAAAGCTTGGAAAATCTTTTGGTATCCAAATCCGGCTTTAAACTTCTCCACAACAGTATCACGGACCTGCTTGTTGTGTTCCTTGGTATTCATGATGCTCTCTGTGCTTTAAACAGAACCCTGAGACTATCACAGAGGAGGTGCATTTATATGGAGACTTGATTACACACAGGTGGATTCTATCTATCTTCATCAGTCATTTAGGACAACATTGGATCATTCAGAGATCCTCAATGAACTTCTGGAGTGAGTTTTCAGAACTGAAAGTAAATGGGCCAAATTTACTGGATGCACGGCCAACTTTTCAGTTTTATTATTACAAAAAAAGTTTAAATGATAAATTTCGCTCCACTTCACAATTGTGACCCACTTGTTGTTGATTCTTCACCAAAAATTTAAAATGTTATATCTTTTTGTTTGAAGCCTGAAATGTGGCAAAAGGTTGAAAAGTTCCAGGGGGATGAATACTTTCGCAAGGCACTATATATATATATATATATATATATATATATGTGTGTATATATATAAAAGTCCAAAGAACAGCAGCACAGCAAGGGATTAGATGGGTGCAAATCCTCACGGTTACAGGTAATACACCAGAAAATCCAAAATTCACATAATGAGGCAGCACTCCAACGTGTCAAAACAAAGTGAAGTTTATTCACCCAGACTGCAATAGCAATGAGTAATCTGGAATGAGTTTTCTTATGTTTGAAAAGTATACATTATATCACCAGACTTTTAGTTGCTTTTGGACTGTCTGAGAGTAAACTGGAACCCACGCAAACATGAGTTGAATATACCAACTCAATGCAAATGTCAGGTGCTACACTCCAGTGTTGCAAGCATCAGTATCAGCCAATGATCCAATGTACCTTCAAACTTCTCACTTGTATGGAGCCATAATTCAGAAACCACACAAGTTTATGGGACCATACTGACATACTGTACGTCTGTAGGCCTCCAGTATCATATCAAGGAATACAGGGGTTCTTGATGTCCAATTCTACTTAAAGTCAACTGGGTGGAAAAAAGTATCTTTCACTGAAAGCTATATTAGAATTTCTTTCAGTGGAAATATATATGTATATGTGTATATACTGTATATATATATATATATATATATATATATATATATATATATGCACCATACAATGTCACAAGAAGTACCTATGGGTCAATTTTGTAAACTAAATGTGTTTCCATACAGATTCCATGAGCATGCTCTGTCATGTGCATGAGGTCATACTCTACTGTAGTTAGAATTATTAACAAACCAATATACAGGTGTGAAAACATATACCTCAATAGACCTGGTAATTATGTAATAATCATATGTAATAACTCAAAATAGAAGGGAAATAATGTGACAAGTCACAAAGTGACAACTCGTCTTTAACACGTTCTTTTTTTCAAGCAACATTTGAGAAAATCTCTGATTAGAGCTACCTTGTTACTTGGTTGAACAGGCAGTTGTTCCTTTGAAACTGAGTAATATAAATACAGCATGTGATTTTAAAAAATGTCATTATAACTGTAATGACATTTTTTTTTACACTTGTGCTTCACAAAATGATATTTCATGGCCATTGAAACCACATTTGACATAAAATGTACCAGACACCGGCAAAGTAATATACTGTATATGTGATTGACTTGGAGATCCAGACAATACGCATGGGCATTTCACTTAAAACACATGTATTACTGAGGTACATGTACTGGTTGACTGGTAGTGCCTTTCTGCAATACAGTGAGGAACTACATGTTTTGTAGGAAGAAGGGGAGAACTACCATCAGGAGCCCTGCTGAGATGACAAGTGGAAGTGTCAGTGAGTCTGCGTGGCTGCCGGATGAGATCCTCTACCAGTCACTTCTGAAAGTTAAGGTACCCAACGGACCTGGGTCAGTGAAAGAACTGAGGCCCACTGTGCAGACACAGTGGGTAACCGTGCACACACCGCATTATGCTCTTGGCGCCAATTCAGTAGCTTCTGGGTAAAAGCCTGAAGATTAAACAGGTGGTTTGTTGGCTGCAAGCTACCTTGCTACAGAAGTGGGGTTTACTGTGGCAAACAACTGGTTATACTCTTTCTCAGGTTTAGTGTTGATTGGGTAAGTTTGTAAGCACTTGTGTTATACCGCCGGCGCTCCTGTACCCCAATCACAGAATTTTTTGCGGTGATTAGGGTATTAAAAGGTACAGCTACTGGGTTGCTCTAACCTGCAGATAGGCAAAACTGTGGAGAAGCCTGGGCGCACACTGATAGAGCGCCGTGCTGTGTAACACAAGTGCCTCAGCTTCCGGCTGAGTGTATGTATATGTGCTTTGGGTATTTCCTTCCAACAAACGTTAAGTACTTAGTAAAATCTTGTTTTAGCCAATCTGAGTTGGAGTTTCCTTCCTTGTCTGTGACTTCGCTGTATCCTGGGGAGCCCACCCCGGTACACGGCTTACACATGTGTATACTGTACAGGAACCTGAAGAAGATTCTGTCATTCCCACAAAAATTGATTTACAGTTTGATAGACAGCTATTCTGACTTTTATCCGTATTAGTTATCGGGATTAGACAGTAGCAGGGTATGTGGATCGCCACAAAATGTGGCAACTTGGAGCAAAAGGTGACAAATGGGCACGGGGCAGGACCAGAATCCCAGCAAAGCAATGACATAAAACAAAGAGTTGACAACATTTTATATTGTAGCGCTAACAATTTCTTATAGAAGTATTCAAGTAGAAAACAAATTTGTGTAGTGGTTATGAAATGGTTAAATAAACCAAATTAGCTTTTACTAACCTCACTGATCCTCTAATGCTTCCAGTCCATGGGTCTCAAGACGGCAGGAATGCCACTAAACCAAACAATGGCATCAGCAATGGCCCGACTTAGCCAGTGATTGACTGAGTGGCATTCCCATCCCTTTCCTTTTCTACTAGAATACCCCTTTAAGGATAAAATGCACCTGAATCAGTCAAATCCTGGTCAGAACAATTACTTACGTTTTCTTGCTATTGGTATGCCAGCTAATATCTGATAGGTAACATTTATGGATGTCGAGAAGTTAGAAAACTCCCTGACTGTATTGCCATATGAATCTGAGTTTAATGGGTGAGTAGAAGCATCTCTAAGTCTTTTATCTTCTTCCTACATCAACATGACAAACACAAGATATTAGAAGTAGTGCAGTCTAAACAAAATAGCTTTTACAGTGCATAAATACTCTAATAAATTCACACATTTACAATTAAATTTGAAGCTGTTCTCTCACCAATAAATATTACATTTCCCTATTAGATCATGCAATTTCTTTGATTATAAGAAGCTAGATAAAGATAGTGATTGAACAATCCAGCTTCTGTTGGCCATTTTTATTGTAGAAATCCATATTCACACAACAAATTCTGTTGATGTATAGCTTTTTATGTTTTACTACTTTTGCATGTTAATCACAGTTCATGTTAAAAAAAACAAATTTTTTGTCACTACATTCTAAGATATAATATTTTTATTTTTCTGACAATGTAACCATATGGGTGCTTGTTTTTTTTTCATTTTTAGTGACACAATTTTGGGGTACATATAACTTATTGATTAATTTTTATTAACTTTTATCCGGGGCAGTAATGGGAAAAAAGCAATTTGATCCTAGTTTTTTGCCCTTTAAGTTGACAGCATTTGCTGTGCGGCATAACCAGCATGTTACTTTTAGTCTGTGGGTCAGTACAATATCAAATATTAAAATGTTGTTTCTTTTTTTAATTACTTTTGCACAATAATAGTATATCTTATGCAAAACAAAATAGTACTTCTTTATGTCGTTTCATTTCAAGAGCCATGACTTACATTGTGAAAAAATATGTCCGTTTTTTTTTTTTTTTTTTTTTTTTTTTTTTTAGGGGGGTGGACAAAACTATTCTTTTGTTATTTTATTTATTTATTTATTTTACCCAGCAGTTTAAATAAGATGTTATTTTTATTATACAGGTTGTGATGTGGCCATACCATATATGCATATGTGGGGGTGTTTTTAATCACTTTTACAAAATAAAACAACATTTGATGAAAATAAATGTTATTAACCTTTAATCATTATTCTTTTTAGTCCCACTAGGGAATATCACGATGCAATACTTTGAATGCCTTTATAATGCATTAGCATACCTTGTATACCAGAGCATTATAGTCTATGATGGTAACAATAACAGACAGTCTAATAGGCATATAGTCATGGAAGGCCTGGGGGCCTTTGTTAGGCTTCCAGCTGCAATGGCTTCCCAATGTAATGGCATTCCTTGGGTGGAATTTATAGGGACAGAGGGAGACCCTTCCGGTTAAATAGCTGTGAGCAGAGTTATCTTAATGCAAGTATATCTGCAGATATGTCACGTGTGTCAACCACTATGATAACACTATAGGGAAATTTAAAATGCCTAGTTTACTTCCCTACAGATTACAGTTAATTGCTTAAGATCCCACCAAGGGAACACTTTGTGATCAGCTAATTGGTAAGGCACATTTCTAACAAGTAAAGATTGTTAAAAGTGGTAAACCCTTTAATCAAGACTATTTGCAAAGTTGCTTTATCTTTTTATCTAAGATGCATTAGAGCAAACCTAATTGATTGCAAAGATAGACATACTCTTTTACCCAAAATGGTACTTGGGAATCCTCAAATCTGAATTGTAAGCATGTTCAAACTAATAGCATTTACAAAGATCAAAACAGTAATAAGTTGCATCTCTTCTTACCACAACATATCCATCCTCAATGTACAAGTTCATGAACAACAGGCAAAAGATTAGAACCCCAAGGACTGGTAATGCAGAGCGTTTTCGAAAACATCTCATTTTATCCAGATATTTAGATTCAGTCGTTGTATGAATAAATGCATATATTTCCTAATGAAAGACATAGAAAATACATATTTAGTGAGTTAATTGGTTGTTTCACTTGTTATGCTAGTAAAACATCTAATCATTAAATGATTTGTCTGGTTTTTCATATTGATTACCTATCCTCAAGATGACTCTGACTCACACCACCCCCGCCTATCAGCTGTTTGAAGAAAATGCATTTGCTGTATTTTCTTCATTGCTTACCTGCTTGATATCGACACTGCAGTGGAGGAGCAGTGTAATTACAGCTCCACCATCCCATCCACTTAAGTAGGATAAGCAGCTGTAATTACACTGCACCGTCGCTGCAATTTTGAATAGGTAAACCAGCTCTGCATTCACTTCAAACAGCTGATGGAGATGCTACCAGGAGTCAAAACCCAGCCAATCTGATATTGATGAGGATAGGTCACCAATATGGGAAAACCAGACAACTCGAGCACAGAGGGCATGAAACTCTTAAAACGTAACTTTTAAGGCATACCAATAAAATCCATCAATGTGGAAAATACCTTATACACAACGCAAATATAAACAATAACTATCAGAACAAATCAATGGGCAGGGTAGTGGAGAAACCTGCAGTCAGAATGAGAAATATTTTTGTTCATGATCCTACCCCTGATCCACCCTAGTACACCCTACCCCATCTCAATGCATTTCCCCCCACTGGGTTCATCAGGAGATGAAAAATAATCAGGTATGCACCAGATATCAACAAATAAGGATCACTGCTATAAGCATATGGGTCACTGCTTGATAAAGCCCCTGGGTCCCAAAATCACACCAGAACCAAAACAATGTATGTAAAGATAAGCCATGTCTGGGTATGAATACCCTACTATGAAGTGTGCATTATACCATGAAAAATATGCCCACAATGAGTGCACACCTGAAAAAAAACAGGTCCTAACAGGTGTAACACTGGTGGCTTAAATACAGTGACTCCAAGGCTTTTGATTGAAAGTCAGACAATCCCTTTAATGGCAGTGGTAAGTTTAGTTCTCCAGATGATGTCATTTCCTTACGTTAGAGCATGCATGCATTGTTGTGTTACTGGTGTGTAGATGTCCTTTACATGTCCTAAAATGCAGACATGCAAGTGAAAAATTTCTGTGTAGTCTGAATGTGTCACCCACCTTCTATTCCAGAGTTTTTATGCAAAGATGTATCTTCCAGATAAAGAAAACCCAGATAAAGAAAGCCACTTCCAAAAGATTGCGCTAGCAAGACTCTTCTGTTTCTCTGGGAGCGCATTATTTTCTCATGTAGCACTGCCACTAAGTCTCCAATCACAGCGGGTCTCATTAAGGAAAGTCAGTACTCCTCCCTAAGCTGCACATCAGCATACCTCCCAACCGTCCCGGATCAAGCGGGACAGTCCCGGATTGCAGTGGCTGTCCCGGTACGGGGGAGCTATGTCCCGGTCTCTGGCAGCTGTCTGTTGCAAGAGGAAGCAGACAGCCGGAATCGGCTGCCTGCTTCTTTCATCCTCCGAGTCCCACCCTTGCCAGCCACCCCCCCCCCGCAGCTCTCTCCGTACCTTCTGCCTCATGTCTAGGTGGGGGGCAGGGCCGGCCGTCAGTCAGCATTGGCTCCGCCCCCTCTAGACAAGAGAAGATCTACTGCTGGTGATTCTGCAGCTAGAAAAAAAGGTAAGTATAAGATTTTTTTTTTTTTTTTTAACTTTCTGTGAGGGGACTGCACTGTGTTTATTATCCCTGTACTGTGACATCACTGTGCTTATTATCCCTGTACTGTGACATCACTGTGTTTAATATTCCTGTACTGTGACATCACTGTGTTTATTATCCCTGTACTGTGACACTGTGTTTAATATCCCTGTACTGTGACATCACTGTATTTGTTATCCCTGTACTGTGACATCACTGTGTTTATTATCCCAGTACTGTGACATCACTGTATTTATTATCCCTGTACTGTGACATCACTGTGTTTATTATCCCTGTATGGTGACATAGCTGTGTTTATTATCCCTGTACGGTGACATCACTGTGTTTATTATCCCTGTACTGTGACATCACTGTGTTTATTATCCCTGTACTGTGACATCACTGTGTTTATTATCCCTGTACGGTGACATCACTGTGTTTATTATCCCTGTACGGTGACATCGCTGTGTTTATTATCCCTGTACTGTGACATCACTGTGTTTAATATCCCTGTACTCTGGCAGCTGTCTGTTGCAAGAGGAAGCAGACAGCTGGAATCGGCTGCCTGCTTCTTTCATCCTTCTTTCATCCTCTGAGTCCCACCCTTGCCAGCCACCCCCCCCCAGCTCTCTCCGTACCTTCTGCCTCATGTCTTGGCAGGGGCGGGGCCGGCCGCCAGTCAGCATTGGCTCCGCCCCCTCTAGACAAGAGAAGAAGATCTACTGCTGGTGATTCTGCAGCTAGAAAAAAAGGTAAGTATAAGATTATTATTTTTTTTTTTTAAATTTCTGTGAGGGGACTGCACTGTGCTTATTATCCCTGTACTGTGACATCACTGTGTTTTATATCCCTGTACTGTGACATCACTGTGTTTATTATCCCTGTACTGTGACATCACTGTGTTTAATATCCCTGTACTGTGACATCACTGTGTTTAATATCTCTGTACTGTGACATCACTGTGTTTAATATCCTTGTACTGTGACATTGCTGTATTTATTATCCCTGTACTGTGACATCACTATGGTTATTATCCTTGTACGGTGACATCGCTGTGTTTATTATCCCTGTGTGACATCGCTTTGTTTATTATCCCTGTGTGACATTGCTGTGTTTATTATCCCTGGGTGACATCGCTGTGTTTATTATCCCTGTACTGTGACATCACTGTGTTTATTATCCCTGTACGGTGACATCGCTGTGTTTATTATCCCTGTACGGTGACATCACTGTGTTTATTATCCCTGTACGGTGACATCACTGCATTTATTATCCTTGTACGATGACATCACTGTGTTTATTATCCCTGTACTGTGACATCACTGTGTTTATTATCCCTGTACAGTGACATCACTGTATTTATTATCCCTGTACAGTGACATCACTGTGTTTATTATCTCCGTACAGTAAGGGGACTGGGTGATTAGCTTATAGTGGGTGGAGTTAGGGGCGTGGCCTAGTGCTGAAAAAATTTGCTGCGGCGCGCATACCGCGCCGCACAATATGTCCCTCTTTCTTTCTTTCTTTCTTTACAAAGTTGGGAGGTATGCATCAGAGCTTAAAAAGGGGTTGTCCCACGAAAAATATTCTACAGTTTTCAAAACAGCACCTGTATCTGAATACTTTTGTAATTGCACGTCATTAAAAATTTTGTATAGCTACTGAGTTATTCAATAACATGTATCTGTATAGGACCACTTAATTTCTTATTTCTTTGACCTATTGACTGAGCAGGCCGCACATGCTCAGTTTCAACTTTTAACTGCCTCCTGAGCTGTGATAGGAGGAGCTGAGACACACCCCTTGAGCTGCAGCAGAAAAGACACTCCCCTTGAGGAGTAAGATGGTCCCCATTCTCAGGAACTGGAAAGTAGAGATTCACTTTTTGGTTAAAGCGTTAAGTAAAAAATGGCACAAAAAGGTTAACTCTTTTAAAAGTATTTCAATGGCTTTTGTCGCAAGATGGCACGAGACATGTGACATGTGTCAATTTTAGCTCGGCTACATCTGTGTATCAGGATGAGCATTGTTTTTTTTTTTTCCTATATTTGTCAAATAAATAGTTTTCCCTATCTCCATCATTCCCATAAATAATAATAGTATAAGTTTAATAAAGTAACTATAAGTTGAGAGCTAAGGCTGGTTTAGATAGGCCGAGGGAGCCCCCGATTGTCGGAAAGGTAGTGCTCCTTCCCAACCGTCTGCTGCTTGCTCAGTGAGGGAGACAGCTGCATTTACATCCAGCAAGCTCCTTCACAGTATGAGGACTAGGGATTGCAATAGTGATCCCTCGTCCCCATGCAGAATCATGAAACGATGATTAGTGAGCCTGCACAAATGACAGCATCAAAGTAACATTTTGCTCGTTCATACCATGATCAGTGGCACATTTTGATGGCCAGATTATTGGGAACGAACGTTTGCAGATCAATGTTCCCGATGATCTGGACAATTATTGGTTCATCTAAATTCACCTTTAGAAAAAGCAGAAATCAAGCCGTCTGTAATCCTACAGTTGATCTAAGAGAATGTAAAAAACAATGACCTCCAGAACTGTAATGTACGAAGACCCTAAAAAACAGTTAATAATAGTTATAAGATGCATTATATATACTGTAAATTGGTGCCATTAATAATTACAACTTGTCCCTCAAGAAAACAAGTCCTCTTATATGTCGGTGATAAAAAAAAAGAGTATGTTTGACATATGACTATGGAAAAAAATGAAAAATATTGGTTAATTATTAGGCCCCTAAATAGGCTCATCACTATGGATAACTAATAATTTATGTTAGTAATGTAGTCTAAACATTCCCTTAAATGGGTTTTCTGGGATACAATAATGATGGCCTATGTTCAGGGTAGGTCAACAATATCTGATCTGTGGGGGTCCAACACCTGGCACCCCTGTGGATAAGCTGGTGAGCACCAGAGTCATTTTAATTGTTCACATGGATTATTTGCAGCTCAGTCCTATTCAAGTGAATAGGTCTTGGCTGCAATATCACGAAGAGCCGTTATATCTGGGATATTCAAGTATGCCCCCAGAACAAAGTAATAGCCTTTAAATGCCTACCTCTTAGTGTACCCCTCATGATGCCCCCTTAAGAGGCTTCCACCCAGTAGGAAACACCCTTAGGTACTCCCCACACAGTATGATGTTCCCTCAAGTGGCCACATACATTAGGCTGCCCATTAAAGGGGTTCTCTGGCAACTTCTTGAGATTTCTCTATGTTAATAACCTGTGGAGAGAAGGTTATTATACAAATACTTACTCTCCACAATGCAGGTGTTCCCACAATCCTCTTCACGGTCACGTGACTTCTCCAGAAGCGATTTTCAGTCTTCCAGTCCCTCGTCGTCTTCTTCTTTTCCTCCCTAAGGCAGGAGATGGTACGTCATCATTGGCCTCATCACCTTCTGCCGACCTTCCTTGGTCTTGTCACTGGCATACTACCGTGCATCTGCCAATTCAGTGTACAGGCTTCTATGTGAAGTGCTGACAGCACAGCGATCAGCTACAGAGGCTGATCATTATGCTGTGCATATCACTGGTGGGCACCGTGGATGGCACATGTGAGTACTATGGATGGCACTGAGGACAGTGTGGATGTCATTAGGCGCACTGTAGATGGCACTTGGGATACTTTGGATAGCATTTGGGGGTACAGTGGATGACGCTGTTGTGGTGCACTGTGGATGTCACTGTTATGGGGGCATTGTGGAGGTCATTTTTATGGGGGCACTGTGGATGCCACTGTTATGGGAGCACTATGAATGTCACTGTTATGTGAGCACAGTGGATGTCACTGTTATGGGAGCACAGTGGATGTCACTATTATGAGGCCACTGCAGATGTCACTGTTATGAGGGCACTATGGATATCACTGTTATGGGGGCACTATGAATGTCACTTTTATGGGCGCACCATGGATGTTACTGTTATGGGAAGACTGTGAGCATCACTGTTATGGGAGCACCGTGGATTTCCCTGTTATGGGGGCACTATGGATGTCACTGTTATGGGGGCACTGTAAATGTCACTGTTATGGGGCACTGTAAATGTCATTGTTATGGGGGCACTGTAGATGTCACTCTTAGGGTGGGTTCTCACCAGTGTTAGGAATTTTGTTATAGTGTTCCATTATAACAGAATATAACTGAATTGTAATGCAAAACTGAACCCTTTAAGAGGCATTCCATTTTGCTCCTCCCTAATACATGTCTAAGGGCACAAATAATGGTTTCATTTTTTTCCATTATACATGATGGAAAAAAGGTCCTGTGGGCACTAAAAGGAGCATAACTATCATATGCCCCTTAAATGGCCCACCCACACATAGTGATGTGCTCCACATACAAGATTATACCTCCTTATTTGACCCACCACATAGTGCTGCCTCCCATAGATTATATCCCCTTAGATGGCCACTTTCATAGCTTTTAGTGGCCCTCCTCACAGAGATATGCCCTCTTAGATGGCCTGTAACATATGTCCTCTTAGTGCCCCCCTTCACAAAGTTATGCCCATTTAGATGACTCCCACACGGTTATTTCCTCTTTAGCAGCCCTATCACATTTATATGGTTCCCTTACATGGTTCCCACACAGTTGTGCCCTCTAGATCCCCCTTACAGCGCTATTCCTCCTTGGATGGTCCCCCATCGTTATGCACCCCTCATAGTTATGCCCCCTTTAGAGGCCCTCTCACATAGATGATCCTCCACAGTTATGCCCCTTAGATGACCCTTCTCACAGGTATCACTCTTAGATGCACCCCTTCACAGTGTTGTGCCTCCACTTTGAATACTTACCTACCCCACATTTCCCCAACGAACAAAGCAGTTGAGCACAACAGACGTTGTTACATCACTACATTACGTCTGCTTGTGTTAAACTAAAGGCAACAGATGATTGGTGAGACAGGGAACTGAGGGTTCCATGCTTCCTCATTGTGTTTAACTGTATCTGTGTCCTGAGGATGCAGATACGGTTAAAATTGAACATGTAGAGGTCCAGTCTAGTTGAGTCCCTGGAACTCAGTGAGTGCCTGAGGGAAGAAAGGGTGCACCCTCCATTCACTGCTGCATGGCCCCAGGCAGCGCCAGAGTGAAGAAAGCCACTGTAAACCACTATAACTCTTATCAGTGTCTCTGCCACTCCCATCCACCCCTCACAGCTTTCCCCCTGTGGGATGCTTGCTGCACATAGGTGCTCAAAATTGTATACAATATTCCATGTATGCTCTGACTAGTGACTTTTATAAAGGCAAAACAATATTTTTGTCATTACTATCTATACCTCTTTTTATGCATCTCATGGTTATATTTTTCACTGATAATAGCTGCTTGGTAGCTTACTATAGTTGGCATTACTTAGTGTTCACCAATATCCCCCAACTCCTTCAGTACAACCAAATATAATTTTTAATATTGAATAATTTTTCCATTGTAATGATTTGAAAGAAAAAATGCTTGTGTGTGGATACTGCTGTTGCATACTTGCTAGCCATCCCAGTTATAGCATTTCTAGCCACATTATAGAGCTGATCATGGTCAGCTAGAGCCCAACAGCTTGAATCATGACCTGCATTCATCAATCAGTAAGCAACATCATATGAGGGCTACCTTAAGATTAAAAAAACATTAAGCAATTAAAAATAATGCTATTAGTATTCTGTAAGTATCTCTATGCTAGATATGTTCATTAATTGTTAGACTTGATCTCAGCGAATGAAACATGCATGCTGTACAAATGACAAACAGAAGTCTAAACACTAGAGGGCAGAATACTCAAGCTATATAAAGGTTTGACTCCTAATCTAGTCATGTCATCAGACTCCAGCAAGCATGTTTTAAAGATCCAGCTTAAGACTTCATGCACATGGCCATATCTGTGTTTCAGTCTGCAAACATCAGATCGGCAAAATACTGATACCTGTGTCCACATTTTTCTCACTCTATCACTGCTACATTAATCCAGCCATAATAAAACATGAGTTTTAATAAAATATTAAAACCCTAAAAGAAATATATGATGAAAATAATCGAAATCCGGTGCACACAGTAATCAATGTCAACTTTAAATGATCTGCAATCCAATTGCTGTCTATAACAAAAGTAATACTTTCATGCCAGATATGATAAAAAAAAAACAAAAAAAAACCATTTAAATGTTTATATACAGTATTATCCCGTATACAAAATAGCATGTATCAATGGATCCATAGATCCAATGAAAAAAAAAAAAAACATGACCAGGTGACTCATGACCAGAAGATCACTCTAGGACCAGTCAACCAGTCAACTTTCTTTTAGAATGTTCTGGGATATAGACATCCTGTGGCATTATCTCTATATACAATGTGTCATCTCTGTATAATGTAGGCAAGTAGCAGGGACTGGATGTCTCCCTGTGGTCAATGAATTTCCCTTCCTAAAAGTAGAGTGATTGCCCTGAAAGGGGTGATCCCACTTCATGGTGGTTGTCTCTACAAGGCTAAATTACCTTAACAATCATCCTGACATGTTTCATCTGTATCATCATAGCTTTGTCAGGGAACTTTCACTCACTATTAAATCATAGCCTGGTCTCTAATTCACAGACAAAGGGAGCTAGGTATTGACACACAGAGAAGGTCAGGCCACAATGACTTTATCTGTGTGTCACTACCTCCCTCTGTCTTACAGCTTAGATGCTGCTGTTACTATTGATTGCAATATTTGAGAAGTTAAGCTGCTGGGATCAGAGTTATATTTGATACTGGCACTTTACAGCTAAATCACTTGCTGTATAATACAGCCCGTTAGTTACCCGCAAGCAATGGGCACAACTCCTGGTCCCACATCATCGCTATGACACACTATTACAGAACTGAGCATTAGCAGGTCATGCTTAGTGACTTAATAGTATATCACTGATGGGGTGGGCACAGCTCCTGTCATCACCATGACATACTATCACGGCACTAAGCATTTACCCTGCAGTAATAGTGACTGCCCAGTACATCACTGAACATGCAGGGGTTAAAAGAAGTTGCCATTTATCTAAGTTTAGGAAGAGAATATTTAAAAAATTGTACCCTAGGCTCCTGAGTCCAATATAAGTAATAGCATTTTAAACCCCAAGTTAGATACCTAGCAGCAATTTTGCCCAAACATAGAAACATAGTAACATAGTTTATAAGGCCGAAAAAAACATCTGTCCATCCAGTTCGGCCTGTTTTCCTACAAGTTGATCCAGAGGAAGGCAAAAAAACCCTGTGAGGTAGCAGCTAATGTTCCTCACTTTAGGGGAAAAAATTCCCGACTCCAATCAGGCAATCAGAATAACTCCCTGGATCAACAACTCCTCTCTAGTTACTATAACCTATAATTTATTACACTCCGGAAATACATCCAGGCCTCTCTTGAACTCCTTTAGTAAACTTACCATCACCAACTCTTCAGGCAGAGAGTTCCATAGTCTCACTGCTCTTACCGTAAAGAATCCTCTCCTATGTTTGTGTACAAACCTTCTTTCCTCCAGGCGCAGAGGATGTCCCTTCATCACAGTCACAGTCCTCGGGATAAATAGATCATGGGAGAGATCTCTGTACTGACCCCTGATATATTTATACATAGTTATTAGATCTCCCCTCAGTCGTCTTTTTTCTAAAGTGAATAAGCCTAATTTTGATAATCTTTCTGGGTACTGTAGTCCACCCATTCCAGTTATTACTTTAGTTGCCCTCCTCTGAACCCTCTCCAGCTCTGCTATGTCTGCCTTGTTCACAGGAGCCCAGAACTGTACACAGTACTCCATGTGTGGTCTGACTAGTGATTTGTAAAGTGGCAGGACTATGTTCTCATCACGGGCATCTATGCCTCTTTTGATGCAACCCATTATCTTATTGGCCTTGTCAGCAGCTGTCTGACACTGGTTTCTA
Source organism: Rhinella marina (assembly GCA_900303285.1). Lineage (NCBI taxonomy): Eukaryota > Metazoa > Chordata > Amphibia > Anura > Bufonidae > Rhinella > Rhinella marina. Next base: position 49,835 of record ONZH01015196.1, read on the forward strand.
CAGCTTAGTTTGCTGTTCACTAAAATTCTAGGTCCTTTTCCATGTCAGAGTTACCCAATGTTTTACCATTCAGTATGTACTGGTGACTTGCATTATTCCTTCCCATATGCATAACCTTACATTTGTCAGTGTTAAACCTCATCTGCCACATCTCTGCCCAAGCCCCCAGTCTATCCAGATCCATCTGTAGCAGTGTACTGTCCTCTTCTGTGTTAATTACTTTACACAGTTTAGTGTCATCTGCAAAAATTGCTATTTTACTGTGCAAGCCTTCTACCAGATCAGTAATAAATATATTGAAGAGAATAGGGCCCAATACAGACCCCTGTGGTACCCCACTAGTGGCAGTGACCCAATCTGAGTATGTACCATTAATAACCACCCTCTGTTTTCTATCACTGAGCCAGTTACTTACCCACATACAGATATTTTCTCCCAGTCTAAGCATTCTCATCTTATATACTAACCTTTTATGTGGTACCATGTCAAAAGTTTTGGAGAAGTCCAGATATACGACATCCATTGATTCGCCGCGGTCAAGTCTAGAACTTACCTCCACATAGAAACTGATTAAATTGGTTTGACATGACCGATCCCTTATGAAGCCATGCTGATATGGATTTATTTGCTTATTTTCATTGAGGTACTCCAAGATAGCATCTCTTAGAAAACTCTCAGTTTACCCACGACAGATGTTAAACTTACCGGCCTATAGTTTCCGGGCTCTGTTTTTGGACCCTTTTTGAATATTGGCACCACATTTGCTATGTGCCAATCCTGTGGAACACTCTCTGTCAGTATAGAGTCCTTAAATATCAGAAATACAATAAGGGTCTGGCGATGAAATTACTTACAGTGCTGGCCAAAAGTATTGGCACCCCTGCAATTCTGTCAGATAATACTCAATTTCTTCCAGAAAATGATTGCAATCACAAATGCTTTGGTAATAATTAGTGATGAGCGAGCCGAAGCGGCAATATTCGGGATTCGCACGAATATTGCCCGCTTCGGCTCGGCATCCCGAGCCAGCGCGGACTCGTGATGATTCGTGCGTCACTGCCAGTTTGAAATGCCCGTTTTTTTCAGCCAATCAGCATCAAAGGAAAGCCTGTGGGAACGCCTGTTGTGATGTAACATCCCCTATACCTCCCCTGCAGTGATTGGCTGGCAGTGACATGTGACCTAAATTTACATAAGGAAGGGACCTGCAGCATCAGCCTCATTGTGCTTTTGGGAAGGAGAAGAGACAGACAGAGACAGTGTTAGCTCGTGTAGTGTGTGCAGCAAGCAGTTAGGAGTTAGGATAGGAAGCCTCAACAGTCTTTTTAAAGACTATTTATACTCTGAAAAACAGTATACAGTATACACTGTAAGCCTGTATTCTGTGTAGGAATAGGAAGCCACAATAGTCTTTTAAAAACCAATTGATTCTCTGAAGAAAACTATACAGTATATGCTGTAAGCCTGCATTCTGTGCAGAGCTGTGCCTGGTACACCTTGTCCAGCCACATAGATCAAACTATACATATCTAAACAGATATATTCCTGTGCATGACTGTGCAGTGACTAGTGAATACATTTCATCAGCGTGCTATATACCTCAGAGTCTATAGATACCGTATTGATCTGTGGATTCCCGTTTTATTTGCGCAAACTGCGTACATCGTTTTTTTGGGTAGGTCTGAAAATAATCATACCTGCATATCTATCTACATTGTCCGTTTAATTTCACTGATCCGTAATACACGGTGCAGTGACTAGTGAATACATTTCATCAGCCTGCTATATACCTCAGAGTCTATAGATACCGTATTGATCTGTGGATTCCCGTTTTATTTGCGCAAACTGCGTACATCTTTTTTTGGATAGGTCTGAAAATAATCGTACCTGCATATCTATCTACATTGTCCGTTTAATTTCACTGATCCGTAATACACGGTGCAGTGACTAGTGAATACATTTCATCAGCCTGCTATATACCTCAGAGTCTATAGATACCGTATTGATCTGTGGATTCCCGTTTTATTTGCGCAAACTGCGTACATCTTTTTTTGGATAGGTCTGAAAATAATCGTACCTGCATATCTATCTACATTGTCCGTTTAATTTCACTGATCCGTAATACACGGTGCAGTGACTAGTGAATACATTTCATCAGCCTGCTATATACCTCAGAGTCTATAGATACCGTATTGATCTGTGGATTCCCGTTTTATTTGCGCAAACTGCGTACATCTTTTTTTGGATAGGTCTGAAAATAATCGTACCTGCATATCTATCTACATTGTCCGTTTAATTTCACTGATCCGTAATACACGTTGCAGTGACTAGTGAATACATTTCATCAGCCTGCTATATACCTCAGAGTCTATAGATACCTTATTGATCTGTGGATTCCCGTTTTATTTGCGCAAACTGCGTACATCTTTTTTTGGATAGGTCTGAAAATAATCGTACCTGCATATCTATCTACATTGTCCGTTTAATTTCACTGATCCGTAATACACGGTGCAGTGACTAGTGAATACATTTCATCAGCCTGCTATATACCTCAGAGTCTATAGATACCGTATTGATCCTTTACAATTATAATAATATAATACTGCTACTGTGCACATGGAGAACCCCAGGGTCAGGGGGAGAGGGGGAAGAGCTGGGAGAGGTGGAAGAGGTGGTCGTGGAGGGAGAGGTGGGAATCGTGGTGGTGCAGTGGTCAGCGGTGATGACCGTGGTGTGCGTGGTGACACAGTGCCGGCTGCTGTGGGTACAGTGGAAACACGTAAGGTCAGGGTGCCTGGTCAATTCCAGAAGTTGGTAGGGCAGCGTCCTACAACTCTGACAGACCCCAAACAACAACAGGAGGTGGTTCAGTGGATTGCAGAGAGCACGTCCAGCCACGTTTCGTCTGCCCCCTCATCCAGCCAGTCGACTTCTCTGAGCCAGGGTGTCTGTCCTCCAACTCGCCCTCCTTCTCCCCAGCCAGAACCCTCTAGGGGTATGTCCCACGGACAAAATTTATCCATGGAACTCTTCAGCCACCACTTCCCTGATGTGCCAGTGGACGAGCTGCTATGCCCTGATTCTCAGGACCTTTTGCTGTCTCCGGGTTATGAGAGTGGGGAGTTAGCAGTGGCGTCTGAGGAGCTGGTGGAAGATGACGACGAGACACTGTTGTCGGAGGTAGTTGTCAGGGACGTCACTGTGGAGTCTGAGGAAGACCTGGGGGATGATGAGGGGACAGATCCTACTTGGGTGGATGAGGCAACTGGAGGCAGTGGTTCAGACTGTGAGACGACATCAGCACCACAAGCTGTTGAGAGAGCCAGAGGGCTGCGACGAGGGAGAAGCCAGGGCCGAGTCACTACTTCCCCAAGTGCTCCTAGAGGTCACGCTCCAGCCCGTACTATGCGCCACTCCTTAGTTTGGGAGTACTTTAAGGATGATGAGGCCGATCCTCGTTTGGCGGTGTGCAAGCTGTGCCACACGTCAATGAGCAGGGGTTCAAAACGCAACAACCTGACCACTAGTAGCCTGCGCAAACATTTGGAGAGAAAACACCCCACCAAATGGTTTGCACTTCTGTCAGCTGGTGACGTTGACACAGTTAGTCCAGCAACTGTGTCTCGTCCAAGCCAGGACGTTGCAGCCTCCAGCCCCGAAAGGACCCCTCCAGCTCCATCTCCCTCCCTCTCCTCCACTCATGTGTCCCAGTGCGGCGTTCAACTGTCTCTACCGCAGACATTTGAACGCAAGCGCAAGTACGCAGCCACCCACCCCCATGCGCAAGCTCTAAATGTGCACATCGCCAAGCTGATTAGTTTGGAAATGTTGCCGTACAGGCTTGTGGAGACAGAATCCTTCCGCAACCTTATGGAGGCGGCAGCCCCCCGTTACTCTGTCCCCAGCCGACACTATTTTGCCCGATGTGCCGTCCCCGCCCTGCACTGGCATGTGTCTGAGAACATCACCCACGCTCTCAAAAACGCGGTTTGTGGTAAAGTCCACATGACCACAGATACGTGGACGAGTACCGGTGGCCAGGGACATTACATCTCCCTCACGGCACATTGGGTCAATCTGGTGGAGGCTGGGGCAGAGACCGATCGTGGGGCTGCACATGTGCTACCCACACCACGAATTGCGGGACATAGTTCCGTCTGTGTGTCTCCGGCACATTATGCCTCCACCTCCTCCTCCTCCAAAGTGGCAGTGATGCCCCAATCGTCAAGTCTCATTTCCTCGATGGCCAGCAGTTTCAGCACTGTGGTAGGGAAGCGGCAGCAGGCAGTCCTGAAACTGCTGAGCCTGGGGGATAAGAGGCACACGGCTGAAGAGCTCTTACAGGGCATCAGGGGGCAGACCAATGTGTGGCTGGCGCCGCTGAACCTTCAGCCAGGAATGGTGGTCTGCGATAATGGGCGTAACCTGGTGGCGGCTCTGCATCTTGGTGGGCTGACTCACGTGCCATGCATGGCCCACGTGCTCAACTTGGTGGTCCAGCGGTTCCTCAAGACCTACCCCCAGTTGAGTGAGTTGCTCACCAAGGTGCGGCGCATATGCGCCCATTTTCGCAAGTCCACCACCGATGCCGCGACCCTCAGGACTGTGCAAGGGCGGCTACAACTCCCTGTTCACCGGCTGCTGTGTGACGTTCCCACGCGTTGGAATTCGACGTTACACATGCTAGCCAGGGTGTACCAACAACGCAGGGCAGTTGTAGACTGCCAGCTGATCCCCCGAGGTGGTAGTCAGGCCAGTCAGCTTCCTCATGTCTATGCTGAGGAGTGGACGTGGATGGCTGGCATCTGCCAGGTCTTAGGTCCCTTTGAGGAGGCAACAGAGATGGTCAGTGGTGATGCACACATCATCAGTGTCACCATCCCTCTGTTGTGCCTCATCCAGAACTCCTTGAGGAACCTAAGATCTGAGGATTCAGCAGTGTCACAGGAGGTGGGGGAAGACAGTGACATTGAGAGCACCCTGTTGTCAGTTTCGCAGCGCGAAACTGAGGAGGAGGCTGAGGAGGAGGAAGAAACTCTTGGGCACCATGCATCAGGGGGTGATTCCATGCTACCTGTTGAGCGGGTATGGGCTGAGGAGGATGAATTGGGGTCGGAGGAAGGGGGGGAGGAGGAGATGGAGAGTCCGCTAAGTGAGGAGGCTGAAGGCTTGCGTGTTGGCACAGTAGGGCACATGGCAGACTTTATGCTTGGCTGTCTTTGTCGTGATCCCCGGGTCAAGAGGATACTGTCCACCAATGACTATTTGGGTGTACACCCTCCTTGACCCACGCTACAAGGACAACTTTGCCCAACTTATACCCGTGGAGGAAAGGAGCACCCGAGTCACTTTCTACCACAAGGCCCTGGTTCAGAAACTGCTACAGGCCTTTCCAGACCAGTCGAGCAACAGGGGCGGACTGCAGTGGCTGAAGTTGGAGAGGAGAGGAGGGGGAAAGTCAGTGTAGGCGCCAAGGGCAGGGGTACACTATTCCATGCTTTGCCAAGTTTCTTAAACCCCAGCAAGACAGTACGACACAGCCACAGGGCAGGCAGAGCAGGGCGGAACAGTACCGCAAGATGGTGAGGGAGTATGTCGCGGACCAGACCAACGTCCTGACCGATAACTCCACGCCATATAATTACTGGCTGGCCAAGCTGGACAGGTGGCCAGAACTTGCGCAGTACGCTCTTGAGGTGCTTGCCTGCCCTGCTGCAAGTGTACTGTCTGAAAGGGTTTTTAGTGCCGCCGGGGTATCATTACGGACAAACGGACGCGCCTGTCCACCGACAACGCCGACATCCTCACGTTCATCAAGATGAACAGGTCATGGATATCCCCCCAGTTCTCATCCCCACCTCAGGCTACCTCCTAAATTGCTTGCTTTCCTCCTCCTCCTCTTCATCTGAGTTGCATATGCAACAATTTTTCAGGAAAGTCATCCGTCTTCCTACTAACAATTTTTCAGGAAAGTCATCCGTCTTTCTACTAACAATTTTTCAGGAAAGTCATCCGGCTTTCTAAAAACAATTTTTCAGGAGTCATGCGGCTTTGTAACCAAATTTTTATGAAAGGCCATGGGGTTCTATACACACAGTGCTGACGGAAGCCCATCAGCCTTTCTAAACACAATTGAATCTGTCCCATCATGAGAAAGTCCCCCCAAGGAGTCCCCACTGTAACTTGCTTCCCATACAACTACCTCACCCACTGACACCTGTGTCTCGCCATTGTCCACCACCTCCTCAGACAACACTGGTAAATCCCCACTGTCAGCACACGGAGACTGCAAAAGGTCTTGCGAATTGGGGCAGAGAATGTTCTGGGTAGCACATCAGAGAAGGGGTGACTATGGGGTTCAAGGGAGTACGTGACCACATGCAATCTCCATCTAAAAAGTCATACTGAGGCTCACCACCATGCTTTACACTGCAATCTTATTACGGGGCTCACCACCATGCTTTACACTGCAATCTTATTGAAAGACAGACAATCAGGGGTTCACCGCCAGGTTGTCAGCAGCATTTTAAGTGGGTCACCATTACCGTGTCCCTGAAAATTGCCTTGGGTCATTGCCAGACTATTTTTATGAAAGGCCATGGGTTCTATACACACAAGTGCTGATGGAGCCCATCAGCCTTTTCTAAACACAAATGAATCTGTCCCATCATGAGAAAGTCCCCCAAGGAGCCCTCACTGTAACTTGATTCGCTTTCAACTACATCACCCCCGACACCTGTGTCTCGCCATTGTCCACCACCTCCTCAGACAACACTGGTAAATCCCCACTGTCAGCACACGGAGACTGCAAAAGGTCTTGCGAATTGGGGCAGAGAATGTTCTGGGTAGCACATCAGAGAAGGGGTGACTATGGGGTTCCAGGGAGTACGTGACCACATGCAATCTCCATCTAAAAA
>ONZH01015197.1:0-11767 GCA_900303285.1 Rhinella marina
GACCATTATAAGGTGGAAGACTTAGTTTTTCCTTTCTCCGTTTGGGAAGGTGGTTTAAAATTACCGTGATAACATTCAGAATAATAGACACTTTCTCTGTCTCTCTACACCTCCTCTATACACTTTCCGTAAGATACTCACAATCGGACACCTGTGAGCTCGTTATCTTTCAGGCACCCTTTATTTTTCCTACATGCTTTTTTTCTCACTACTCTGGATTCAGTTTACCATTGGGGTGCATCTCTACAGCTTCCCTTAGCTTGCTGATGTTCTTCACTGCCTGTCTACATTCTTTCTCCCGTACTACTTGTGTGACATCTTATGTCAAGCTACAGTTTACCACAGGTGAGACCATTTCCATCACAATCCCTTCCTTTTGTGATTCTAGCATGGGTAGGACACTCAGGACCAAGTACTTCACTTGACTTTGTATCAAATGCAGGACCTAACCTAGCATCTTCACCTGGTTCCCCTTGACCTGGAGTCCTGAACACCTGCACCATCACAACAACCTGTTCGGAATCGAGATGAAGTTGCCTCCAAGTGCTGACTTAATCCTAGTAACAGAAAAAAACATAGAGGTTAAGTCATTTCATCTAATTAAACAATATTAACTTATTATAGGTATGTGTATATCCTTCATTTACTCAAGTCGAATACTCGTTGTGGTTCTACTTGCACCTATGTGCTTTGCTTCCCACTTGTAGCCGTGTCACGAAGAATACCAGTAACTAAGATGGCCACTGGGCGGGGACTGACGTTCCCTCAGTTAAGATGGCCACCAGGAAGGGAAGTTCCCTAAGTTAAGATGGCTGCCAGAATGGACATTGGGACGTAGGGCATGCCGTCTTGTGTGATAACTGGATACAAATAGGTGAGCCACGGGCGTGGTTTTGGCACTGACGTACTTCACAGGTCCACCATAAAAAAAACAAAAACAAACTGAGGGGGCTAGTGATATTGCAGGGGATGTGTCTGCGGGAGCGCGGTTGGGTCCTCCTGTACCATCTTAGGGGCCTTGCTGACAGCATGTAAAAGTAATCATTTGTCTTTTCATTATACATTTCTGCCCAGACTAATTTCTTATATTTAATAATTTTCCGCTGATGCTCGCATTCTTTTTCATAACAGAACATAATGCTGTAAATTCAAGGCCAGTGTTCACTCCTTTTTGGCCTAATGCCACAGCAAACTTTCCCCCGTGAGTGATGATTTCTTCTATTCTCAAATTAACCCTTAATTTGGCCTCATCATCACAGTTGAGCAGATATCGCTCACAGTAAACTTGGCTGTGTGACCTTCATCTACTAGTCGATTCTCTGGCAACACACAAGGTCAGATTTATGGTCCACACAGACATAACAAGTCAACTTATTTTCCTTGAGCCACCACCTGTGGAGCCGTTTGTTTTCCGGGTAACAATTACACCGAGTTACCACCCATGTTTCAACTTTTCTGAACGGAATCATGCAGACAAGACACAGACAAACTGCATGCCTGACAAGGGGAGGGGTAAGTCTCAATCAGACTCAATTCTTCTGACCGCACGGACTGCACACTAGCTTTGAGGTTTGATTACATCTGCTACCCACTGCCTGTACACTGCAGCCTAATATAGAAAATCACTTCTGGCTGGTCACATCTCTCTAGACAACTCTCTAGAGGACCCAGCGCAGGAAAACCCTTCTGGCTGGTCACGTCTGTCTAGACAATCAATCTAGACGACCCAGAACGGGGAAAACACCTCCCTGCTTGCGGATCGCCCCCTCTGTCTCAGGCTCTCTCGCGAGAAGCTTGCACAGAGATTATGCGATCCCCCTGTCCGATCCATGGTCAGTTTCTCACTCGGTTTTGCTCTCCCCTTTCAGTAACACAAACCACAGTAGAAACAAACCCTTGTTTCGGGTTCTTTAAGCTCGAGGTTTCAACTTCAGCCGAAGCTGCTGCTGATAACTTCTATCTAGCAGAAATGACTACCGTAATGCAGTGCAGACTCGACAAGAGGTAGGTAAGATAATCAATTTTCTTACCTTCTCTTTGGGGCTGCAGTCCCCTCCCTCAAGCAACCGTGCACCACACTCTCGAAGCCCGTTCCTTCGGCTACAGAAATTACATTCCCTCGAGCCCACCCAGGGACGCCAACTGATAAGGATGGATCTCAAAGGGAGCCACAAAGTTTGTTTCTCTGCTCCAAATTAAAGTAATCCTAGGATTTTACATGCATGGAAGAAACAACACTGACACCTTGTAGGGTCAAAGAGGTTCTTGTTTATTAGAGGAGGGTACAAGGGTTATATACCCCAGGGAGGAGTGAATCCTCTCCTGAGGGTTAGGATATATTTTATTGGTTGGTAAAGCAAAATAAAGTTTCACTTCTGCGCATCTAGTCTAGCTAAAGAATGTAAACTATAGATAAGAGCAGGAGTGGTCCCAGAGCCATCTTGTAATGGCTTCACATCTTCAGTCTTCATATCCATAACAATACGTACCTCGGGAAATGCTTCATGCACTAATTGTTACCCTCCCTGAACCAGGGAAAATACCAGAAAATTTTTATCCAATATCCCTTCTAAATTTGAGATTTGAAAATCTATTCCAAGATCTTGGCTATCAGACTACTTGACATCGTCCCAAGGTTAATAAAAATGGATCAAGTGGGCTTTATAAAAAACAGACAAACAATCGATGGCACTAGAAGGTTTATTGACCTAATTCACTACGTGGAAAGGACTGGAACACCTTCTCTGCTGCTAGCTATGGATGTGGAGAAAGTGATTGATAGAGTCCACTGGGGCCATCTAAAGGAGGCATTATGCAAATTTGGAATTAACAGCCATTTTGTCTCTGCTACACTCTATTCTTGCCCATCTGCCTCAGTATTTTCCTCGGGTTTTTTTTTTTTTTTTATCTCAGAGCTTCAAAATTATGAGCGGTACCAGACAAGGCTGCCCTTTGTCCCCCATGATTTTTGCCCTTATGATTGAACCCCTAACAGAAACAATAAGATCTGATCCTTCCAGCCATGGTATATAGGTAGGCCAAACTGAGCACCGTATATGTTTGTTTGCAAATGAGGATAATATAATCCGCAAAGACCCCGTAGAGTCAATTACAGCTATTAACAAGGCACTCACCAACTTTAGTAATGTTTCGTATTACAAAGTGAAGCAATCCAAATCATTTATCCTAAAAATGGGTCTTCCATCAAAGACCGCAATCACAACTCAAATCTGGGTACTCTTTTGGATGGGAACCTTCCTCTTTCATATTTAGGCATTAAACTCAAATATCCTGTCTCTAAGTTATTTGTGACCAACTATTTACTGTACCCCTTCTCGGTGAAATTAAGAAGGAATTGACTAGTTTCAGAACTGGATGAGTCTCTTGGTTTAGCAACATTGCAGCCAAGATGTTAATAATCCCCAAAATCCTACATATGTTTAGAAATGTTCAGATCCGCCTCTCTAACACTTTTCTATCAAAGATTGAATCCATATTAATGAGATTCATTCAGAACAATAAGGAGGTTAAGATGGGGGGCATAGGGTGTCCTTCCATTAGTTATTAATATAGAGCTACTCTAGTAGACCAATTAAAACCTCTCTGGCTCCGAGACTCATCCAAGCACTGAGTTAACATTGAAACTTACAATTTAGGTAGACTCAGTGTATCTGTGAAACTAGTCGCTGCTACTTTATTTTGCACCCTCACTCTTTAATCCTCAACTAACCATAGGAGCAATCATGGATTCCTGGAGGACAGCAGTTATTAAACTGTTTTCCACAAACTAACTAGATGCAAGTACTGAAATACTTGACTCGATTATACCGAATATTGATCTAACTGGAGATCAAAAGGTATCTAAGTTATCAGATTTAATTACACGTAACCAAATTTTCAGTTTTGAAACCCTAAAAAAAAAAGTTCTCATTATTACCTTCTGATACATTTACATACCTACAGGATAGACATGCTTTTGCCAAGTTAACATGGCCTGTTGACACACTGAAATCTCCAATGAGCAGTTAGCTCACTTCTCTTTCCACCACAAAGAAAGGAATATCTTACTGCTACAGGCTTCTACTAAACTCATGCCCTGATTCTCTTGTTCATTATAAAACAAAATGGGAAACAGTTATCAAAACTACCTTTTCAGAAAACCAATGGCAGGAAGCATTTGCTACAATTCCTAAGATAACCAGATGCTCTGTTATACCAATGGTTTATGGTATCGGCAAAGATATCCCTATTTTGTGAAATTCCCAATACATGCTGGAGATGGCAGGAAAGTGGATTCTTTTTACACATATGGTTGGAATGTTCTGGTATCCTGAGGTTTTGATTAGAGATGAGCGAATCTCGAATTTATGACAAGATTCGTTCTTAATACAAATTTATTCGGTCGAAGTTGCGTTAAAAAATAATCGTTTTGCGAACATTCCTGCACAAATCACGAACACATTCTAAGCATTATTATAAGTACGCTACTGAACTGAATGTGTAAGCATTAGCGTACAAAGTGCACACGAATCCTTAGCGTACTATTGACTCGCGATTGCTTCATGCGCACGCACGAGGCTAGGCCGCGGCGTACAGTCCTCAGAGGCAGTCCATATGAGCTAGAAAAGTAAGGTGCTAGCTTACCGGTTAAGTGCATAATTTACCAAACACACCATACAATAAGTGCATAATAGGACACATTGCAGTACCTGAAAAAGAATACACACAATGGGCTAAAGTGCTTAAACTTTGCTGAACCTGTAAAAACATTGCTAAAATACTGCAAAGACGTTATCAGATTTAATTGCAAACATTTTAGTGCATTACATTTCACATTTGCAAGCATAATAGGCTCAGATATAAGTTTGAGTCTCTCCTCATGGCTGCTTGACATAAAACACTGGAACACAGTCCAAAATTCAATTGTAATTTACGTAAGGGAATTTTGTGTTTCAAACAGGTAACGTGTAACTCCACATTGATAATATAAAATAGCAGCAAAGAGAGAACCCTTTTTGCAAAGGGGGATCACAAATAACCTGAGAAGGGGGGAAAAAGGAAAATAGGCACGCTTAGGCGCAACTGGGAATTTTCTGCACAATGGGGGGAGTCCTGACAAGCCATGGCCATCTGGGTGAGAGTCAAACGGGGGCAATACAAACTAGATAATTAAAAACAAGTGCCAACTAGCTCTCACCCATAAGGTGCAGTAAATGTCGTGGCTCCCATAGGTCCAGACCATGACTCCATGAGGTGTCCTTTAAATCAGCCAGACAGTGACAGCCAGTTGTAGAAGGGTTCCTCAGATGAGGAACCTGAAGTCCTCCTCGCTGCTACTAAAGGACATAAAAGGACACTCCTGCCTCCAGTAGGCCAAGCCGGCTGCCGTGGTTGAGCTCCACTGCCCTCTGCTGCCAGAATTCGGACTTGACTGGGTGGTGGTCACACTGGTGAGCGCTGCTGCCACTTGCGCCTTCACTTTTCCGGATACTCCTGCTGGGACAGCAGGGGTAAGGACTTCTGGCTTCAGCAGTTCAGGCAAGGCTACACCCAAGGAAGAACTGCCAGCTCCCCTGGCTGCTGCTAACTTCATTTTCCACGGTAGCTGGTACTGGATCACCATGAGCTGGAATGTGAAAGATGATGTATCCAGCTGACCTAGGTGAAAGGACTGTGGTGGTGGTGGTGGCTCTGGCTGTGGCTTCTCCCTGAAATGGAGGGTGCCATCTGGAAAGAAGAATGCGTACGTATCGTTAACGCTCAAAATTTTAAGAACATTTTCAATGTTTACAACGAATGAATCCGGATTCGCTTCAGAGTAGGAAATAAGGAGGATTTGAAATGAATATATAAAGTGGCGAATAGATTCGCTCATCTCTAGTTTTGATAAAGGATTGGGAGACTCCTATCCTTAATATTTGGTTTTCCAATAATTCTTGAGGCCCCATTGGCACTACTGAACATTAATTCTGGTCAGTTTTCCCTATTCCATAGAACGATCATCCTCCATATACTCACTGTCCTAAGAGAACAAAATTGCCCGTAATAATAATTGTTAGTATGAATCCATGATTGGATAATAAATGGGATGTATGGTTAATAGAGATGAGTGAATCGATTCGTCGATTTGTATCACATCTTGGGAATTTTTAGCTGCAAAGCGAATCCGAATATTAGGTGATTCACTTCGGCTTTGTACGCATTCACTACGTAGTTTGTCCTATCAATTATACGCTATTGCTACGTATAATTACGTATATTACTCTATACACTGTTGCGCACGAATTCAATTCATTTGCGATGCAGACTCCTCCCTGGTAGCTCCGCCCCCTTGTTCAGCGCGCGAGGAAGACAAGGTAACTCCGGAAATTAAGATGGTGATACAGCAAGGTCCTGACTGGGGAGGCATGGCGTGGGGCACCGACCCCTATGAGGAGAAGGAACCGGAGGAGATCTACGTCTCTCAACATGTCCAGCAGCCTAAGAAGTCGGGCACGGCGGAGGCGGCAGGAGTTCCCGCTCCGCCGTGGAAGGACTATTCCCTTCAGCAAAATTCAATGGTCCCCGAGGCTGTCACCCGGAACGCCCTGACCCTCTGGGAATACAAAAAGCTGGTAGAGGAGTGGGTTGTGCAGGTTTTGGAGCACCCACGGTCCGGTGACCCTAAGCTGGAGCGCCGAAGGGGTACCGTTATTTGGTTCAGCATGCAACAGGGAGTAGGTTTTATCGGCGATGAGGAGACGGAGGAAGAATTATATGTAAACCGCTGTCCTGTAAAGCGGCCGTATCTTCCGCCCGTCCGCCACAATCTCCACGCAAGGGATTACGTGGAGTATACCCCCATGAAGAGCCTCCAAGGCCCATTTGCTACTGTGGTGAAACTCCTTGAGCAACCACCTACTCCTGCAGAGCCCCCGGAAGACTGGACTGAGGAGGCCCAGGCCGCAGAAGAGGCTTGGTGTTCCCATGAGACTAATGATGGGACTCTGCGATCTGAGGAGAAATCCCAAGCATAGCTGGAACCCCTGATACCAGATTTGCCACCGCCGCCGATCCTTCATGTGGGACAGATGACCACCAACAGTTTTGTGTACCAGCCATCGGTGGTACAATACCAACTGCCATGGCACAGTGCGCCGCTCACGGAAGACCGTTACCAGAGCCCTTACTGCCGGAGATTCTGTCACCTTGTATGCCGGCGGGAGGATCTGGCCACTACAAGGTAATGGGCAAGGCCCAAGTTGCCAAGACCATCCCTGAGAGGTCGGTAGGGGCTGGTGCTGCTGCAGCCAGTGTCGCTTTCATGAGATAGGAGCGCCCTCTCATGTCTTTTAGCTCTATCAGCAGTGAAGAGGAGCTGCTGGCCTAAGGATCCTGCAGCTTTTATGGGAGCCACAACGTGGACTTAACTTGAAGGGTAACAACTTGACGTGTTTGTTTTTTTTGTTGCCCTGCATTTGTCCTCACCCAAATGGACATGGATTGTCAGGACCCCCCCCCCCCACCATCAAAAAAAAAAAAATTTTAACCAAGTTGCGCATACGTGCGCCTCATGCCTTTTTCCCCTCTTTTCAGTTATTGGGGAGCCCCTTGTAAGAGGGTTGTTTAAGGAACCTTTGCTGCTATTTTTTTACCCATTTGGATTACAATTTTACCTATGTGGATTACAAATTGCAACTGAGTTTGGGACCCTGCTCCAGTTCTATGACACGCGTCAGAAGAAAAGAGACTTAAACGTGTCTGTGAACATGCTAGGTAGGAGATATTTAAAATGTTTACATTATACATATAATGTATTTGCACTATATTGTTTGCACTGGATTGTTTGCACTAATGTTTTTACATTTCAGCAACGTATTCAAGTATGTTGCCCATTGTGTGTATTTCTTTACAGGTACCGCAATGGGTCCTCATATTCACTTTATAGTATTGTGGATGATTGTACTATGCCCATAGCCGGATAGACAGCACCTTACTTATTCTACCTCAAATATACATACTGCCTCTGAGGGCGATTTCAGATCTGACCATTTACGCTGGATCTGGCCCGGGGTCCGCAGGGTGTCGAAACGATGGCGCAAGCCTTGGATCACCTGCTGGATCACCTCCTTTTTATCCTGGTTCGGGTGGCGGTGTGTGCCATCGTAAATCGTAATCCTGGCGGTCCATCAGCCAGATTATGTATTTCGGCTGTGCAGCAGAGCTAAATGATGAGGATCGTCTGGATGCCATTTTCGAATATTCGCTCTGCCTCTTCAGGAGTGCACGCCGCGGCCTCTCGTTGTACGTGCCTGCGTATTAAGTAATCGCGTAGACAATAGTACGCTGAGGATTTGTAAGCTCATGCGTACGTCTTCTGAGAAGTTGCGTACATTTTTTAAATGTATATTCGTTATTAGTGCACGAATGTTCGCTAATAGCACATAACGACATATTTTGTACGCAAATACAACGAATCTATTCGTCGAATATATACGAATCTTAGGAAAACTTCGGCGAATGTTCGGAGAATAATTTTTTGAATGATTCGCTCATCTCTAATGGTTGACATGCAAATATAATACAATTTCCTTATAAGATCTAATATATATCCTAGACCATAACTACAGTATTTGTGGTACCTATTAGAGATGAGAGAGCACTAAAATGCTTGGGTGCTCGTTATTAGAGTTGAATTTTTCCCGATGCTCGGATGCTCGTTTCGAATAACAAACCCCATTGAAGTCAATGGGAGACTCGAGCATTTTTTGCAGGGGACCAAAGCTCTGCACAGGGAAGGTTGCGTGAAAACCTGGAAACCTCAGAAAATGATGGAAACACCACGGAAATGTACAGGAAACAGAAGGGGCAGCATGCATGGATGCCTCTGAGACTGCCTAATCGTACCATTACGCCAAATTCTGGGCAACAGCCTGGTGGTGACCCTCAAGACAAATGTGCTGACCCAGACCAAGATGGGCAAGGCACATGCCCATCACGTTAGTAAAGCACCCAACTAGGTGCAACGAAGGTCCATCACTGCCTGCAGGTGACAACACTGCCCATGCTGGCACTGCTGTCCAATCCCCCACCCCAGGACGCAGGCATAAGCCTGACACAGCATGGCGGTGACACCACCAAGTGACCAAGTTAGATAAGGTAGCAGGTGAGCCACCCAAACATGTAGCCTGACACAGCATGGCGGTGACACCACCAAGTGACCAAGTTAGATGAGGTGGCAGGTGAGCCACCCAAAAATTTAACCTGACACAGCATGGCGGTGACACCAAGTGACCAAGTTAGATGAGGTGGCAGATGAGCCACCCAAAAATTTAGCCTGACACAACATGGCGGTGACAACAGAGTGACCAAGTTAGACTAAGGTAGTAGGTGAAGCACATAAAATTTTACCCTGACACAGCATGGCGGTGAACCCAGAGTGACCAAGTTAGACTGAGGTAGCAGGTGAACCACATACAAATTTACCCTGACACAGCATGGCGGTGACACCACCAATGCCTTGGTCAGACTGAGATTGCAGTCAAATGGCTGTAGGTGAGCCTCCTAAAAAAATTGTTTTAGAGTGTCTTTAGTTGACGCTCCTAAAAAATTGATTGGAAAGAGGGCATGTAGGTGGCCCTCCCTAAACATTGTTTGAAAACAGAGCCAGGATACATGAAGAATCTTCATGTTGAGCTGCTTTCCCCCGGTGGAGATTTAAATTCCGGTGAAATCCAGGCTTTATTCAATTTAACAGCGCCAGTTCGGGCCACGTGTCCAGCTTTGCAACCCAGTAGTTGTATGGAGCAGAGTGATCACGCAGGACGTTGGTATGGTCAGCTAGGTACTCCCTCACCATCTTTCTGAACAGCTATCCCCTACTCTGCCTAGACTGGGGACGGGTGACAGTCTTGCTGGGGTGACATAAAACTGGCAAAAGGCCTTGGATAGTGTTCCCCTGCCAGTGCTTGACAAGCTGCCTGCTCCCCTCCTCTCCCCCGTTAGTTGGCCCATAGAACTACGTCCTCTGCTGCTAGCAGTTTCAGATGGGAAGGATAGTTTCATCTTGTGCACCAGGGCCTGTTAATATTGATTCACTCTCATACTCCTTTCCTCTACAGGAATGAGAGTGTAAAAGTTCTGCTTGTACCGAGGGTCCAGGAGGGTGAACACCCAGTAAATCGGTGTTGGCAAAAAGGTTTCTAACGCGAGGGCCACGGGAAAGGCAGCCTAACATGAAGTCAGCCATGTGCGCCAGAGTCCCAACACGCAAGAATTCCCTCTCCTCAATAGGCTGACTCTCTATTTCCTCCTCCTCCAACTCCTCCTCTACAGCCCATACACGCTCAACAGATAAGAAGGAGTTTGCATTGGTACCCTCTTCAGTCTCGCCAACAGTCTCCTCCTCCTCCCCCTCCTCCAATACGCGCTGAGAAAAAGACCTGAGGGTGGTCTGGCTATCAAGCAACGTATCTTCTTCCCCCATCTCCTGTGACAAGCGCAAAGCATCTGACTTCATGCTGAGCAGTGAGTTTTTCAGCAGACAAAGCAGCGGGATGGTGACACTGATAATGGCGGCATCGCCGCTGACCATCTGTGTTGACTCCTTAAAGTTGCTTAACACCTGACAGATATCAGACATCCACGTCCACTCCTCATTGTAGACTTGAGGAAGCTGACTAACCTGACTACCAGTTCTCGTGGAAGTTGTCATCTGGCAGTCTACACTGACTCTACGCTGCTGGTAAACCCTGGCTAACATGTGTAACGTGGAATTCCATCACGTGGGCATGTCGCACAACAGTTGGTGAGCTATCAGTTGTAAGCGCCGTTGCACTTCCCTGAGGGTGGCAGCATCTGTGGTTGACTTGCGGAAATGCGCACAGATGCGTCGCACCTTGGTGAGCAATTCAGACAAATTGGGGTAGGTCTTGAGGAACCGCTGAACCACAAGATTGAACACGTGGGCCAGGGCATAGCACATGTGTGAGTCTGCCGAGTTGCAGAGCCGCCACCAGGTTATGCCCGTTGTCACACACAACCATCCCTGGTTTGAGGTTCAGCGATGCCAGCCAAAGATCAGTCTGCGCCGTGATGCCCTGTAACAGCTCATGGGTGGTGTGCCTCTTGTCACCTAAGCTCTGGAGTTTCAGCACCGCCTGTTGGCGCTTACCCACGGCAGTGCTGCTGCGCCTAGAGCTACCGACTGAAGGCGCCATGCTCTAGGATGGTAATTGAGAGTAGGAGTAGGCGGAGAAGGAGGGGTTGGAGGAAAAGGCATAATAAGTCTGAAAAACCATGACCGAGGTAGGCCCCACAATCCTTGGTGTGGGCAGTACATGAGCGGCCCCAGGGTCAGACTCGGTCCCAGCCTCCACCAAGCTAACCCAATGTACCGTCAGGGAGATATAGTGTCCCTTCCCGCCAGCACTTGTCCACGTGTCTGTGGTTAGGTGGACCTTGTCAGTAACCGCGTTGGTCAGGGCACGGATGATGTTCTCTGACACGTGCTGGTGTAGGGCTGGGACGGCACATCGGTAAAAATAGTGGCGGCTGGGGACCAAGTACCGAGGGACAGCCACCGCCATCAGGTTGCGGAAAGCCTTAGTCTCTACCAGCCTAAAGGGCAGCATCTCCAGGCTCAGCAGTTTGGAGATGTGGACGTTTAGGGCTTGTGCATGTGGGTGGGTGGAATTGTATTTGCGCTTGCGCTCAAATGTCTGATGTAAAGACAGCTGAACGCTGCGCTGGGACACATTGGTGGAGGGTGTGGAGGAATGTGGAGGTG